>ML337728.1:0-107336 GCA_005239505.1 Nicotiana paniculata
ACCCCAGGATTATATTTGCAACGCCCGCTTAGTCTTCTACAAGACATAGTTTAGCGTGATCAGAACATTCCTACGAGATAGAATAGAAGGAGACTCGGAGGATTCTGTGGACGCGGCATAAATACCTTGCAGTCTCCCGAAATCAGCAGCAACAGCTAACCACGAGGCTGATAGCTCGTACATGGATATGCACACAAAAACATGTGCAGGAAAGGACATGAGTACACCACAGTTAGTACCCAGTAAGTGCCAACTCTAACCCCGGTCAAGTAATGATGAGGTCAAGTTAAGGCTCTACTGGATTTCTAAATAAGTCAGTTTAAAACAGTATAGAAGATAGGAAATGTCTACAGTAAACAGTTTAAGAAAACAACATAAGTTTACAGTAAGAAGATTCTTGGCTCAACATAACATATATCACAAAGTGAAATCTCCTAGGATAACGTCCCGTAGTTCCAAATGATTATGCAGTACAGGGGAAAGCTCCCGCAAGACATCCATAGTCCTAATTTAAATATGCAGTACATGGGAAAGCTCCCGAAATACGTCCGTAGTCCCAATTTAAATATGCAGTACAGGAGAAAGCTCCCGGAATACGTCTGTAATACCAATTTAAATATGCAGTATAGGGGGAAAGCTCTCGGAATACGTCCATAGTCCCAATTTAGATATGCAGTACATGGGGAAAGCTCCCGGAATCTGTCCATAGTCCCAATTTAAATCTACAATGCGAATGAATGCCGGATAATGTTTATTTAAACAGTTCAGGAGGAAAGTCACAGGCAAAACACAAGATAGGACTAACTAAACATGGTGCACCTAGTATCAAATAGGAAAATTCCGGTAAAATAGATAGAAATGCTACTTCCTATTCTAACTACACAATTAACACATTAAACAGTTAAATAAGAGTTAAATGATTTATGGCATGGAAGGAAAAATGGAATTTTAGCAACAATGGCCAGTGAACGTACTCACCTCATGTACACGGCGCCCATTCAACAAATAGTATAAAAAAAACTAAGGGGAAATCCCCAACACAGAGTTAGGCAAGCCACTTACCTCGACTTCTCTACTCAACTCAAAACCACGCTCTTGCCACGAGTACCCGACTCCGAATGGCCCAAATCTATTCAATTCAATTGCATAATGTAAATATCATTGTAAGAAATCGATCTAGCTAATTAGTTCAAGGCTAATGCGCAAAATTAGGAAAATTTCTCAAAACGTCCCCCCAGGCCCACTTCTCGGAATCTAGTGAAAGTTACAAATTTAGAACATCCATTCACTCACGAACTCACTCGAACAAGAATCATCGAAAACCGACGTCAAAATCTCATTAAATTCTCGAATTTTTATTTGGTGAATCTTGCTCCCATTTTCATGATTTTTTCACCCAAATTCGTTGATTGCATCGAAGAAATAGCTATACATTAATGATATACAAGTGAAGTAAGGTTAGGAATTGTTACCTATGAATCTTCTCCTCAAAATTGCCTAATCTCGAGCTCCTAATAATTTTTAGAAAATATGAATCTCAAACCCTCGAATTTTTGTATAAACTGCCCAACAATTCCGCACCTGTAACTCATTGGACCGCACCTGTGGAAAATACATCGCAGGTGCGAAGAATCATTAAGTGGGCTGGAACCGCACCTACGGTCACTGTGCCGCATCTGTGAAACTATTGCCGCACCTGCGAGCCTGGCTTACCCAGGTCAATTCCGCATCTGCGATGGCCCCCTCCGTACCACCGTGTCCGACCTGCGCCTCCCCTTCCGCAGGTGCGAAACACCAGCACCAACAATGCTCCAGCTGGTTTTATAAGCTCAAAAACCATCTTGTTGAGCATCTGAAACATCACCGAGGCCCCCGGGAGCTCTACCAAACTTACGAACCAATCCTAATACCTTATCCAAACTTATTCGAGCGTTCAAAACACATCACATAACATCAGAATCACCAATTACGCATGGATTCAAGCCCAAGAACTTATTATATTTCAAAATCTACAGCCTATGCCGAAACACGTCAAAACTAGTCCAAATGACCTCAAATTTTACACACATGTCATAAAATGACACTATGGACCTACAACCACTCTCAGAATTTCATTCTGAGCCCGATATCAAAATTTCACCTATCTGCCAAAATCGCCGAAATACTAACTTTCGCCAATTCAAGCGTAAATCTACTAAAGACCTCAAAAACCCATTCCGAAAATGCACCTAACTCTGAAACCACCCAGAGGAACTAACAAAGTCGACAAAATCTCATTCCGGACCCATCTTTCAACAGTTCCAACTACGGTCTGATTTTTAAAACTTAAACTCATATATAGGGACTATGTGTCCCAAAACTTTCCGGAATTCACGACTAATCATTCTGACAAGTCCCAAAAGACGAAATAAACATGGGGAAGCTAGTTATTAGGGGATAGGGTTGCTAACTCTCAAAATGACCGTCCGGGTCGTTACATTCTCCCCCCTTAAGAAAATCGTTCATCTTCGAACGAGTATAGAGACATACCTAAAGCTGTGAAAAGATGAGGGTACTGACTGCACATATCCTGCTTGATCTCCCAAGTCGCCTCCTCGACCGGCTGACCCCTCCACTGAACCTTGGCTGATGCAACATTCTTTGACCTGAGCTTTCTGACCTGTCTATCCAATATAGCTACTGGCTCCTCAACATATGATAGATCCTTGTCCAACTAGACTGAACTGAAATCCAAAACATGAGTCGTGACGTGGAATACTGGATGAACTCTTGCTAGGTTGGGAGGCAAGGCTATCTCATAAGTAACCTCCCCAACACGCTGCAATACCTCAAAAGGAAAAATGAATATCGGACTCAGCTTACCCTTCTTCCCGAACGTCATGATGCTCTTCATAGGCGATACCCGAAGCAAAACCCGACCACCAGCCATAAATGCAAAATGACAAACCTTCCAGTCCGCATAACTCTTCTGCTTGGACTGAGCCGTGTGAAATCTCTCCTGAATCACCTTCACCTTGTCCAGGGCATCCTGGACTAAATCTGTACCCAACAATCGGGCCTCGCCCGGCTCAAACCATCCCACTGGGGACCGACACCGTCTACCATACAAAGCCTCATACGGTGCCATCTGAATGCTGGACTGGTAGCTATTATTATAAGCAAACTCTACAAGTGGAAAGTTTCGGTCCAATGACCCTCCAAAACCCATTACACAGGCACGGAGCATATCCTCAAGAATTTGAATCGTGCACTCGGAATGCCCATCCATCTGAGGGTGAAAGGTTGTACTCAACTCTATCTTGGTGCCTAGCTCCTGTTGAACGCCTCTCCAGAATCGTGAAGTGAACTGTGTACCTCTGTCTGAAATGATAGATACTGGAATACCGTGGAGGCGAATAATCTCCCTGATATAAATCTCCGCCAACCTCTCGGAGGAGTATGTAGTCAACAATGGAATGAAATGGGCTGACTTGGTTAGCCGATCTACAATCATCCAAATAGCATCGAAATTTTTCAAGGATCGAGGAAGTCCAACCACAAAGTCCATGGTGATCCTCTCCCACTTCCACTCTGGAAGCTCAATCTGCTGAAGTAACCCTCCTGGCCTCTGATGCTCACATTTGACTTGCTGACAATTGAGACACTTGGCCACAAACTCTACTATATCCCTTTTCATCCTTCTCCACAAATAGTGTTGTCTCAGATCCCGGTACATCTTCGCGGTACCTGGATGAATGGAATACAACGAGCTATGGGCCTCCTCAAGAATCAACTCCCGAAGCCCATCCACATTGGGCACACATATCCGACCCTGCTTCCTCATCACACCGTCATCTCCTATAGTCACATCTCTGGCGTCACCTCGCCGAACCCTGTCCTGAAGAACCAGAAGGTGGGGATCATCATACTGGCGCTCTCCAATGTGGTCATAAAGAGAAGACTGAGCCACCACACAAGCTAAAACCCAGGAAGGCTCCGAAAGATTAAACCTCACAAACTGATTGGCTAAGGACTGAACATCCAAGGCTAAGGGCCTCTCAACTGTAGGGAGATATGATAAACTCCCCAGACTCTCCCGCTGGCGACTCAAGGGTCGGCCACTACATTGGACTTCCTCGGGTGGTATAATTAGTGATGTCATAGTCCTTTAGTAACTCCAACCATCTCCGCTGGCGCAAATTGAGGTCCTTCTTCCTAAACAAGTGCTACAAACTCCGGTGATCCGTAAAAATCTCACATGGAACACCATACAAATAATGATGCTTGATCTTCAGGGCGTGAACAATAGCTGCTAAATCGAGGTCATGAACCGGATAATTCTTGTCATGCACCTTCAATTGTCTGGAAGCATAGGCAATCACCCTACTGTCATGCATCAATACTGCTCCAAGGCCAATCCTCGAGGCATCACAGTAGACAGTGTAGGACCCCGAACCTGTAGGCAACACTAATATTGGGGCCAAAGTCAAAGCTGTCTTCAGCTTCTGAAAGCTCTCCTCACACTCCTTCGTCCACCTGAACGGGGCAACCTTCTGGGTCAGTCTGGTCATAGGTGCTGCAATAGATGAAAATCCCTCTACAAAGCGACGGTAGTACCCTACCAAACCAAGGAAACTACGGATCTCCGTAGCTGATGACGGTCTAGGCCAACTCTGCAACCCCTCCACCTTCTTTGAATCTACTTTGATCCCATCCAAAGACACTATGTGGACTAAGAGTGCCACTGAATCAAGCCAGAACTCACACTTAGAGAACTTTGCAAACAATCTCTTCTCCCTCAAAGTCTGAAGCACAGTCCTCAAGTGCGCTCATGATCTTCCCGTGATGGGGAATACACCAGAATGTCATCAATAAACACAATGATGAAGGAATCAAGATAAGGACAGAACACATTGTGCATCAAACGCATAAAAGCTATTGGGGCATTGGTCAGTCCAAATGACATAACAAGAAACTCATAATGGCCATATCTGGTCCTAAAGGCAGTTTTCAGGATGTCTGATTCCCGAACCTTCAGCTGATGATAGCCAGATCGCAAGTCAATCTTGGAGAATACTCTGGAAAACTGTAGCTGGTCGAATAAATCATCAATGCAGGGCAAATGATACTTGTTCTTCACTATAACCTTGTTCATCTGTCGATAATCAATACGCACACGCATAGAGCCATCCTTTTTCTTCACAAATAGCACTAGAGCACCCCAAGGTGATACACTGGGCCTGATGAAACCCTTATCAAGAAACCCCTGTAACTTCTCCTTCAACTCAGGAAGAGCCATACGGTAAGGAGGAATAGAAATGGGCTGAGTGCCCGACAACAAATCAATGCCGAAGTCAATATCTCTGTCGAGCGGCATACCTGGAAGATCAGCTGGGAATACATTAGAAAAGTCCCTCACTACTGGGACTGACTCAGCTGGAGGGGTATCAACACTAACATCTCTCACATAGGCCAAATACGCATCACATGCCTTCTCAACCATCCGCTGAGCCTTACGAAATAAAATGACCCTACGAGGAGTATACTCTAAGGTACCTCTCCACTCTAGTCTCGGCAAACCTGGCATAGCCAGTGTCACGGTCTTATCGTGACAATCAAGAATAGCATAATACGGAGACAACCAGTCTATGCCCAGGATAACATCGAAATCTACCCTACTGAGTAATAATAAATCGGCCCTGGTATCAAAACCACTAAAAGAAATCAAACACGACTGATATATATGCGGTCCACAACTGGAGAGTCTCCCATATGAGTAGATACATAAACAGGGGAACTCAAAGAATCCCGAGGTATCCCTAAATATGGAGCTAAATAAAAGGACACATATGAATACGTAGAGCCTGGATTAAATAATACTGATGCATCCCTATGACAGACAGGGACAATACCTGTGATGACTGAGTCTGAAGCAACAGCCTCGGAACGGGTCGGAAGAGCATAGTACCTGGCCTTGACTCCCCCTCTAGGGCGACCTCTACCTCCCCGACCTCCACCTCGAGGTAACTGAGGAGGTGGAGTGGCAGCTGGGACTGGAAGAATAGCGGAGGACCCGGCGGAGGGGGTGGAGGCTGATAAGACTGCGGAAGTTCACCCCTCCTGGCCCTGGGGAAATCTTTAATCAGGTGACAAGTGTCACCACACTCAAAACAACCCATCGGAGGACGCTGCAGCTGATATTGAATAGGAGTTAAACGGCTGGGCTGGCCGGAAATAGCACCTCGAACTAGAGGCACACTGGATACTGGTGGTGCATAATAGAACTCCTGAGGTTTAGGTGGAGCTGGAATACCGCTGGCTGCTGGAAGGGGTGGATGAACAGGGCGACCCACAAATCCCCTACCGTAACGTGCTGCTGGTGCACGAGCTGTTGAAAAATGGCTAGTCTCTGGAGACCTCTTGGCCTCTCTCTCCTCTCGGTCCCGGGAAAACATGCCCTCCACCCTCCTGGCAATACTCATTGCCTGCTGGTAAGTGATATCCATCTCCAACTCTCTGGCCATACTGGTCGGGATACTAGGGTGGAGTCCCCCAAAGAAGCGGCGAACCCGCTCTCTGACTATGGCAACCAAGGCTTGGGCATGCCGAGCTAACTCGCTGAAACGGACTGCATACTCCGACACAGTCATAGAACCCTGGCACAACTGCTCGAACTCAGCGTGCCAGGTATCCCTGAGGCTTTGAGGAACCATCTCTGAAAACTGAGTCCAAGTGAGTGAGGCTGCCTCGTCCGGACTACTCAGCTCATAGGCCCGCCACCACTGATATGTCGCTCCCCTCAGCTGGAAAGCGGTGAAACAAACCCCACTGGTCTCCACAATGCCCATAGTGCGGAGAATACGATAACACTCCTCTAGAAATCCCTGAGAGTCATCTGAAGCTAGTCCGCTAAAAATAGGTGGGTGGTACTTCTTGTACCTCTCAAGTCTGAGCTGCTCTGCCTCAGAAGCATCTACCCTGGTCCCATGTTGTACCGGAGCCACTGGGGGCATAAGAATATACTCCGGGGCCTGATCAACCTGTCTCCGCTGCTCAGGAGTGCGGGTTGCGGGAGTCTGTGCCCCTGCCCCGGCCTGAGATGTAGCGGGAGCTATCGGAAGTAGTCCAGCCTAAGCTAGAGTGCTGAACATGCTCACAAACTGAGCTAAAGTCTCCTGCAAGACTAGAGCAGCTCTTCTATAAGCTCTTCTTTCGCTGCTCTCGCTGGTGCTCGGGTTGCACCATGTGGTTGTCCTATACCCCGACTCCGACCTCATGCGGCTTGGGCAGGGGGCCCGGGTGCCTAGTCATCGGTCCTCGCAGTACGGGTCCTCACCATCTGTGGGAAAGAATAGAATAGAATTTTAGAATTTTTGATGTCAATAACTCGCACGACAAGGAAATCAAGGAAATATTATTTTTCTAAATAGTTACATAGCCTCCCGAAGATAGATAGGGACGTCTCCGTACCGATTCTCGAGACCCTAATAAACCGGATTGTGACTCTTACGAACCTAGACGCTCTAATACCAACTTGTCACGACCCGATTCACCTTGCAAAAGGAATCGTGACGGAACCTAGTCTGACAAGGTAAGCGTAATTGCGAAGAAGATATTAAATAGAAGCAATAAAATAATGACGGAATAAAGTGAATCTACTAATAAAAAATCACCACTTAGCACGTACAAAATATAACTTCCCAAAACCTGGAATATCAAAAACAGTCACAAGCTTTTAACACTACTGTAGCTCTAACAAAAACTTGAAAAGTACATAAGAACGTTTCTACAAGATAGAATAGAAGGAGACTCAGAGGATTCTGCGATGCGGAAGAAATACCTTGCAGTCTCCCGGAATCAACAGTAGCAGCTAACCACGAGGCTGATAGATCGTACCTGGATATGCACATAAAAACATGTGCAGGAAAGGGCAAGGGTACACCACATTTGGTACCCAGTAAGTGTCAAGCCTAACCCCGGTCAAATAGTGACGAGGTCAGGTTAAGGCTCTACTGGATTTCTAAATAAGTCAGTTTAAAATAGTACAAAAGATAGGAAATGTCTATAGTAAACAGTTTAAGAAAAAAATATAAGTTTACAATAAAAATAATGTCGGCTCAAAATAAAATATATCACAAAATGAAATCTCTCGGGATACCGTCCCGTAGTTACAAATGATTATACAGTACATGGGGAAAGCTCCCGGAATACGTCTGTAGTCCCAATTTAAATATGCAGTACAAGGAGAAAGCTCCCGGAATATGTCTGTAGTCCCAATTTAAATATGCAGTACAAGATGAAAGCTCCCGGAATACGTCTGTAGTCCCAATTTAAACAAGCAATGCTAATGAATGCCAAATAAGGTTTATTTAAAAAATTAAGGAAGAAAGTCATAGGAAAAACACATGATAGGACTAAATAAACATGGTTCACATAGTATCAAATAGGAAAATTCAGGTAAAACCGATAGACATGCTCCTTCCTATTCTAACTACACAATTAGCACATTAAACAATGAAGTAAGAATGAAATGATTTATGGCATGGAAGGAAAAATGGAATTTAGCAACAACGGCTTGTGCACGTACTCGTCACCTCACGTACACGGCTCCCATACAACCAATAGTATCAAAACAACCTAAGGGGAAATCCCCAACACAGAGTTAGTCAAGCCACTTACCTCGACTGCTCTACTCAAATCAAAACCACACTCTTGCCACGAGTACCCAACTTCTAATGGCCCAAATGTATTCAATTAAATTCCATAATGTAAATATCATTGTAAGAAATCGATCTAGCTAATTAGTTCAAGGCTAAAGCGCGAAATTAGGAAAAATGCCCAAATGTCCCCCGGACCCACATCTCGGAATTGAGTGAAAGTTACAAATTTAGAACACTGATTCACTCACGAACTCACTCGAACAAGAATCATCAAATACCGACGTCAAAATCTCATTAATTCTCGAATTTATATTTGGGGAATCTTGCTCCCATTTTCATGATTTTTTCACCCAAATTCATTGATTGCATGGAAGAAATAGCTATAGATTAATGATATACAAGTGAAATAAGGTTAGAAATTGTTACCTATGAATCTTCTCCTCAAAACCCGATCAAAATCGCTTAATCACGAGCTCCAAATAATTTTTAGACGATATGAATCTCAAACCCTCGGATTTTTTTATAAACTGCCTAGCAATTCCGCACCTGCGACTCATTGGACCGCGCCTGCGGAAAATACATCGCAGGTGCAAAAAATCATTAAGTAGGCTGGAACCGCACCTGCGGTCACTAGGCCTCAACTGCGGCTCCGCATCTGTGGAACTCTTGCCGCACCTGCGTGTCCGCAACTGCGGCTCCCCTTCCGCAAATGCGAAACACCAGCACCAGCAATGCTTCAGCTGGTTTTTTAAGCTCAAAAAACATCCCGTTGAGCATCTGAAACATCCTCGAGGCCCCCGAGACCTTAAACAAACTTACCAACCAATCCTAATACCTTATCCAAACTTAGTCGAGCCTTCAAAATACATCACATAAATCAGAATCACCAATTACGCATGGATTCAAGCCTAAGAACTTATGAAATTTCCAAAATCTACAACTGATGCCAAAACACGTCAAAACTAGTCCAAATGACCTCAAATTTTACACACATGTCATAAATGACACTACGAACCTACAACCACTCTTGAAATTCCATTCCGAGCCCGATATGAAAATTTCACCTATCAGTCGAAATTGCCAAAATTCTAACTTTTGCCAAGTCAAACCTAAATCTACTACAGACCTCAAAATCCCATTACGGACACGCTCCTAACTCGGAAATCACCCAACGGAGCTAACGTAGTCGATGAAATTCCATTCCTGACCTTTCCTCCCACAGTTCCAACTACAGTCCGATTTCTAAAACTTAAACTCATATATAGGGACTATGTGTCTAAAAACTCTCAGAAATTCACGACTAATCATTCCGACAAGTCCCAAAAGCCGAAATAAACATGGGGAAGGTAGTTATTAAGGGATCGGGGCGCTAACTCTCAAAACGACCGTCCGGGTCGTTACATCTGGTGTTGTAATCAAACTCGACCAAAGTAAGAATTAATCCCACTACCCTCCAAAGTCAATCACATATGCTCTAATAATGTCCCCTAAGATCTGAACTGTCCGCTACGACTGCCCGTCGGTCTATGGATGAAATGTTATTTTGATCTCTACACGGGTCCCGAACTCACTATGTACTGCTCCCTAGAAATCTGAAGTAAACTAAGGGCCTCTATCCGATATGATGGAAACAGGCATACCATGCAACCGAACTATCTCTTGAATATAAATCTTGGCCAACCTCTCTCATATATACGTAGTCAAAACTGGAATGAAGTGTGCCTACTTGGTCAACCTGCCGACAATGACCCAAAATGCATCAAACTTCCGCAAGATCCGCGGAAACCCAACTACGAAGTCCATAGTAACGCGCTCCCATTTCCACTATGGTATAGTCATCTGCTGGAGTAGGCCACCTGGCCTCTGGTGCTTATTCTTAACCTGCTGGAAATTTAGGCAGCTGGCTACATACTCAACTATGTCTTTCTTCATCTGCCGCCACCAATAAATGATGTCTCAGGTCGCAATACATCTTCGTAGTACCTAGATGAATGGAATACAAAGAACTGTGTGTCTCCTCTAGAATTCTCTCCCTCAAACCATCGACATTAGGAATACATAGACGACCCTGGAGTCGCAGAACACCATCCTCGCTGATAGAAACCTCATTGGCACCATCGTGTAGTACTGTTTCTTTGAGAACCATCAAATGCGAATAATCAAGCTGCCGAGCCTTGATCTGCTCCAATAGTGAAGGCTAGCAACAACACATGCAAAAACTCGGATGGGCTCTGAAATATCCAACCTCACAAGTTTATTAGCCAAGGACTGAATGTCTAAAGCTAGTGGCCTCTCCTCTGCTAAAATGAATGCCAAGGTACCCATACTCTCTGCCTTTCTACTCAAGGAATTCACGAATACGTTCTCCTTGCCCGTGTGATAAATAATGGTGATATCATAATCCTTCAGTAACTCAAGCCATCTCCACTGCCTCAAATTGAGATCCCTTTTCTTGAACAAATGATGCAAGCTGGGATGATCAGTGTACACCTCACAGGACACTCCATAAAGATAATGCCACTAGATCTTAAGAGCATGAACAATTGCGGTCAACTCCAAATCGTGCACATGCTAATTATTCTCATGGATCTTTAGCTGACGTGAAGCATATGCAATAACTCTCCCCTTCTGCATCAATACACACACAAAACCAATGCGTGAAATGTCACAATTTATAGTATACATCCCCGAACTAGAAGGCAACACTACAACTGGTGATGCAGTAAAAACTGTCTTGAATCTTCTGAAAGCTCGCTCGCAATAATCATACCAACAAAATGAAGCACCCTTTTGGGTCAATATAGTCAAAGGTGCTGCAATAGATGAGAATCCCTCCACAAACCGACGATAATAACCTGCTAACCCCAAGAAGCTCCTTATCTCAGTCACGGGAGTGGGACTTGACCAACTCTGAACTTCCTCAATCTTCTTGGGGTCAACCTTACTACCCTGGAATGATACAACATGCCCCAGGAATGCTACAAAATCTATCTTATGTTCCCGCAAGGTCTGAAGCACCATTCTAAAATGCCGCTCGTGCTCCTTCATGTTGCGCGTAGATCAATATGTCATCAATGAAGACAATGAGGTACGAATCAATATAAGCCTTGAACACCCTATGCATCCAATCCATAAATGCCGTTGGGGCATTAGTCAACCCGAAGGACATAACTAGAAACTCATAATGGCCATATCTAGTAGGGAAAGCAGTCTCCGGAACATCCAAATCTCGAATCTTCAACCAATGGTAACCTGATAGTCGATCTTAGAGAACACCCTAACACCTTTAAATTGGTCAAACAAATCATCAATATGTGGCAACATGTACTTGTTCTTAATGGTAACTTTGTTCAACTGGTGCTAATCAATGGACATCTGCATAGTTCCATCTTTCTTCTTCACCAATAACACTGGTGCACCCCAAGATGATACACTCTACCTGACGAACCCCTTTGTTAGAAACTCCTAAAGTTGTTCCTTCAACTTATTAAAATCTTTTGGAGCCATACGGTACAGTGGGATAGATATAGGTCGAGTACCTGGAGCCAAGCCAATACAAAAATTGATATCACAATCTGGCGGCATCCTTGGAAGATTAGAAGGAAACACACCAGAGAATTCCTAGACTACTGATACTGAATCAATCGCCGGAGTCTCTATGGTAGTATCCTGGACATAAGCTATATAAGCCAAATAACCCTTCTCGACCATGTGTCGAGCCTTCATAAAAGACATCCAACTAGGTGTGCTAAAAGACGAACCCTTATACTCAAATCTAGAAAACTATGGCATCACTAAGGTAATAGTCCTGGCATGGTAATAGAGGATGCCGTGATATGGAGATAACCAGTCCATGCCCAGGATAACCTCGAAGTTGATCATATCGAGCAACAGATGATCTGCTCTAGTACCATAACCATATAATGTGACCACATAGGATCGATAGATCCGATCCACAATAACAGAATCACCCACATGAGTGGACAAATAAACATGAGTGCCTAAGGACTCCCTAGGAACATATAGGAAATGAGCAAACAGAGATGACACATATGAATAGGTAGACCCTGGATCAAATATTACCGAAGCATCCCTAACTTAGACATAAATAGTACCTGTGATCACGACATCTGAGGCCACTGCATCTGGTCTAGCGGAAAAAGCATAGAACCTAGCTGGGGCGCCGACTGGTTGGCCCCCACTTGACTAGGCTGTAGTTGCCTGACCTCCACCTCTAGGACGGACCCTACCCGTATGCCCTCCACCTCTGGGTGGTCGAACAATTGGTGATGTAATCATGGGATGCTGGTCTTGCTGCACTTCCTTACCCCGAAGCCTGCGCAGAACCTCCACACATGACTGAAATCTCCGCACTCAAAAAACCTCTCGGTATGGTGATCTGATGGCCTGAAGTCTGACCCTGATGGCCTAAGTACCCACTGGAAGAACCCTGAATGGCTGGTGGGCGTAAGAACTCTCTGGCATGGCACTGAAATAGGGTCTCATTAGAGCACCCCGAGGAGGAAGCGATGCTGGATATGTGGGACTGCTACGCTAAGCTCTCCAAAATTGAACTCTACTCCCAGCGGGGGCACCTCTACTCTCTCTGGAATAATGAACCGACTTGTCCATCTGCATTTTCTTTCTAACCCTCTGACAGTAACCCTCAATCCTCTGAGCTATCTCCACTACTAGCTGATAAGAAGTCCCCATCTCAACATCCTAGGCCGTAGTGGCCTGAATACATGAGTGCAACCCCAGAAAAAACTTCCGCACTCTCTCCCTATCAGTAGTAAGTATCATAAGTGCATGGCGAGACAACTAAGAGAACCTCACCTCATAATCGGTCACTGACATCTAACCCTGCTGGAGCTGCTCAAACTGAAACCGTAACGCTTCCCTCTGAGATGGTGGAATATACTTGTCCAAGAAAAGGCGTGTAAACTGATCCCAAGTCATGGAAGGAGACATGCTGGTCTGCCGAGAAGATCAGACTACAGCCACCTACCGGCCCTGCCCTCCAGCTTGAAAATAGTGAAATCCACCCATGGGACTCTAATATACTCATGTTGTGAAGTTTGTCTCTCCACGTATTAATAAAGTCTTGGGGGTCCTCATGTTGCTCACCTCTTAAGACAGGAGGCTGGAGCCTAGACTATCTATATAATAGCTTATGCGGCTCGCCGACTGTAGCAGGTCTAGGCTCAGGTACAGCTGCTGCAACTGACTGGACTCCACCCACGGGTATTGCACTCGGGGTCTGATATGCAACATCTACATGACCAGGAGCCTGAGCGGTAGGGTCAGTGCTCCCCACCCGCCTGAGATATTACTGCGTATGGTAGAAATAAACTAGCTTGGGTCATAGTGTCCATGAACCGCAGCATACAACCCATAACCTCCTGAAAGCCCAATGCTGACATGAAAATCGGGGTTGGCTCTGCTGCAGGCACCTCGACCTGCTCCTCAATAGTGGGATCCCCCACGGGATCCACTGGTGGTACAAGTACGCAACTCTGGGACTTCCTCGTCCCCTACCTCGGGCTTGTACCCTCCCCCGGCCTCTGCCTCGGCCTCTAGTAACAAGGACAAAAGCCTCTCCCGGATCCAGAACATCTACTGTGCGCGTTCTCACCTGTATGAGAATAAGAGAAAGACACTTAGTATAACATCAATTGCACGATAGAAGAGTAAGAAAAAAGTAGTTTCCTAACACCCTACATCCTCTCGAAGATAAATACAGACATCTCTGCACCAACCCGCAAGTATCTATTAGGCCTGCAAATAACTTGTGAGACTTACAAGAACCTAGTGCTATAATACCATGTTGTCACGACCCAATTCCATTATAGGATGTGATGGCACCAAGCGCTACCGCTAGGCAAGACAACAAGGAACTAACTACATGATTTTCCTTTTTAACAAGTTTCCAAGTAATTAAACTTTCCTTAATTTAAAACATTTAAGAAATAAGAAATTTAAAATATATAAAACGAAAGCAGCTGAGTGCAATCATAACCATAGAAATAAATCGAAATCGTAAGTCTACTAGAGTCTGCCAAGACTTGGTGTCAAAAGTGTATGAGCAACTAGTACAATATAAAAAATAATACTAGTCTACTATCTGAAATGAAATAGATAGAGAATACAAGCAAAAGAAGGACTCGGGCTGCTGCAGAACGGGCTCAGAATGGCAGCTCACTGCAAAGTCTCGGAAATCAGGGATGCGCGTCGGACTGATATCCAGATGCACCTGCCTCAGATCCTACACATTTAGTCTACAAGTGTAGCGTGAGTACATAAACAACATGTACCCCGTAACTATCCAGTCTAACTTTGAAGAAGAAGTGACGAGGGGTCGACTTTGACACTTACTATGGGCAAAAATGAAATGCCAAAATTGATAACTAAACATAGATCACATAAATATAGCTGAAAGATAAATCATAGGAAAATAATAGGCAATCCTCTCACAAATAATACATCCCAAGTTTGTTTGCATCATTTAACAATTTATATCTCAAGCCGATGAAGCAATATCAATTTTAATTAGCTCCAAAGATTTATCACGCGCAAATTATGCCGAGGTCGTACGGCCCGATCCAACATAAAATATTTAAAGTGTGCACAGTCGAGGGACGAATGGAACGAACCATATATGCATCTACCTGCTACCGAGGTGTTCGGCCCGCTCCACGAAAAGAGAAAATACTTTATAACAACCAATTCAAGATTTATTAAGAGGCAATTATTTTATGAAACACCAATTTTCAATAACAGTCAAGTGGCCCATCCAAGAATTTAAGTAAATGAACTTTAACCTTTTACCATTCCTTTATCAAATTCTAACATGATTTAAGCAATTTAGTTAACAAGTAGGGTGCAAAAATCGCAAATATAGCATGGTATGGCTTTTAAACTAGCCTGACATAAGTATAATTGTAGATATGTATGGACTCTCATCAACTCTTGCGTATATAGTCCCCACAAATAGAAGCGCATATTAATTAATTACCCTATGGGGTTAATTCCCTTTTACATGGTTAGAAAAGAGACTTACCTCCTCTCAAAGCCTACTTTTCGGACCAAGATTGTGCTTATTCGGTGCTAATTGACTTGAAACTAGTCAAATATTATATAAAAGAATCAATAAATGTTCAAAAATTCATATCCTAACTATCAAAGTTATTTCCCAAGCCAATTTGAAGAAACCCTAAAATTCACCCCCAGGGCCCACGTGCCCAAATTCCGGATGTTTTTGAAGAAAGTTGTGACCCATAATCCCATGAACACAAATATATGATTTTCACTAAATTCCATAACCAATTTCTTGGTTAAATCCCATTTTTATCAAAAACCTAGGTTTTCTATCTAACCCATAAATTCCACAAATTTACATATTAAAATCTACCCATAATCTATGTATTGAACTCGCATTAGGTATAAATTACTTACCCTAAATAGCTAGGTAGAAACCCCCCCTTTTGAATCTCCAAAATCGCTCAAGTGTGTGAAAAGTGAGAGGAAAAAGGCCTAAGTCTCGTTTTTAAAATATTTCTGCCCAGGGATCCTTATACGCGGTAGCGGCCAAGCACATGCGATCACGAAGGCAAAGCCTGAGGAGCCCTAAAAAGTCTCTAAGCGGATGCAGGGCCAGGCACGCGAACGCGAAGCGAACAAAGTTAGCCCAGGCCCAAGCCCATGCTTCTATGCGAACACAGCCCTTCAATCGCGAACGCGAAAGCCGAAGAGCCCAGGCCTCCGCGAACGCGGCCCTCCCTTCTTCAAACATGAAGGGAAAAATTTCCCTAGCCCCAGTCCCCCAAATCCTTCTATGTGAACGCGAGGGTCCTTCCACGTTCACGTAGAAGGAAACCAGAATTAGAAATTTTTGGTTTTTCATACTTTGCTCCAGGTGGTCCGAAACACACCCGAGCCACTCGAGACCCTGTCCAACTACACCAAAAAGTCTATAAACATATTACAAACTTGCTCGAACTCTCGAAATTCATAAAACAACAACAAAACCAAGAATCACGCCCCTAAACCAAATTGAATCAGAATATGAACTTCAAGTTTCCAAGTCGCTCCAAACGCGCCGAATCATAGTTAGGTTACTCGAAATAACACCAAATTTTGCATGCAAATTATAAATCACCATACAGAACTATTTCCGATCTCGGAATCACATTTGCACCTTGATATCACCAAAACCTACTCCAAACCAAATATAAAGAACTTCAAAAACCTTTATAGATCCAACATTCACTATTAGGCGGCGAAATACTCCCGGGTCATCCAAAACCCGATCTGAACATACGCCCAAGTCCGAAAACATCATATGAACCTATTGGAACCGCCAAATCCTAATTTAAAGGTTGTTTTTTCAAAATGTTGACAAAATTCAAGCTTAACCTTTTTAGCCAACCTTAAGGAACAAAGTGTTTCGATTTCAACCCAAACCCTTCCAAATCCCGAACTAACCATCCCCGCAAGTCATAAAACAGTAAAAGCACGTAATGACGTCTTATTTAGGGGCACGGAGTTCTAGAAATCAAAATGACCAGTCAGGTTGTTACATACAACTTGAACCATTTGAGGCTTACAATATTACTTATCAGTACAACATTAAGATGGCTCCATTTGAGGCTTTATATGGTCAGCGATATTGTTCGCCCATCGAATCGTTTGAGCCCAGTGACGCTAAGTTATATGGTATTTATTTGGTGAAAGATGCCTTGGAAAAAGGTAAAGTCGATTGAGGAGAAACTTCACACAGCATAGTCCAGATAAAAGAGTTACGCAGATCAGAAGGCACGTGATTTATCATTTATTGTGGGAGAGAAGGTCCTCTTGAATGTCTCACCGATGAAGGGAATCATGAGGTTCGGGAAGAAGGGAAAGTCGGGTCCAAGGTTTATAGGTCCATTTGAGGTGTTGAGATGAGTTGTAGAGGTTGCGTATGACCTTGATTTTCCTCCCAGTCTATCAAGAATTCATTTGTTTTTCCACATGTCTATGCTCCGGAAGAGGTCTCATGTGTTAGACTAAAACACATTTTAGGTAGATGAGAGCATGGGTTATGAGGA
The DNA here is from genome assembly GCA_005239505.1 of Nicotiana paniculata. NCBI lineage: Eukaryota > Viridiplantae > Streptophyta > Magnoliopsida > Solanales > Solanaceae > Nicotiana > Nicotiana paniculata. The sequence continues at coordinate 17,729 of ML337728.1, forward strand.
GGAGCCATTTGCCATTGTTGACAGACAGGTTCGCTAGTTGAGGTCCAAGATGATTTATGTGGTAAAGGTTTAGTGGAGGTGTCAACCAGTCAAGGAGGCGACTTGGGAGACCTATGACGACATGCGTAGTAGATATCCACACTTATTCAGCACTCCAGGTACGATTCTAGACTCTCTTGAGGACTAACATTTATTTAAAAGGTGGAGAATGTAACGATCCAACCATTGGTTTTTCTTTCAAGATCCTTTATCCCCTAATTATGACCCCCCCCTATGTTCTTTTACTATTTTATGACTTGCGGGGATGGGTAGTTCGGTCTTGGAAGGATTCGGGTTGAAATCGGACCACTTAGTTCCTTAATATTGGCTTAAAAGGGTTAAGTTTTACTTGCAACATTTGTAGTAAACGACCTCGGAACTAGGATTAGACGATACCAATAGATTTGTATGATGATTTTTTACTAGGGCACATGTTCGGATCGGGTTTTAGATGACCCGAGATAATTTCAGCGCTTAATATTTAAAGTTGGCACATTGAAGGTTTTTCAAGTTCTTTAAATTTAGTTTGCAGTAGGTTTTGGTGTTATTGAGGTCCGTTTGGGATTCCTAGCATGTGAATAGTTCCTTACAGTGATTTAAGACTTGCACGCAATATTTGACTTCATTATGAGTAATCTCTGTATAGTTCAGCGCACTCGAAGTAAGTTAGAAGAACTTGAAGTTCATAAGATGATTCGATTTTGATTGGGGTGCGATTCTTTGTTTGATGTTGTTTTACGGGTTCTGATGGTTCGGCAGAGTCTGTTTTATGTTTACAAACTTTCTGGTATATTTGGGCGAGGCCCCGGGGGCCTCGGGAGCTATTCAAATGATGCAGGGATCAAGTTTGGACTTGAAAGAACTTTTGGTGCACCAATTCTAGTGCGTCCGCACCTGCAAGATTTTTGTTGCAGATGTGAGTTCGCAGGTGCGAGATTTCGATCGCAGAAACATCCTGGGACTGGTGGTCTGTGGCGCGCAGAATAGGATGAAGTTCCAATGAACTTCCATTGCTTATGCGATGAAAAGGCCGTAGATGTGAAAAAGGCTGGCCAGGGCTAGATCGCAGGTGCGATTCAGCTTCCGCAGAAGCGGGAGCCCATCTGCAGAAGTGAAGCCACGTGTATTGGGTTAGGACCGCACTTGCGATGGATTTTCCGCAGGTGCGGTGCCGTAGATGCGCCCCAGGATCCGCATAAGAGAAAATCGTTGGGGTAGTCAGGTTCATTTAATGTCGGGACTTAGGTTATTTTGGCTCGTTTCTTTCATATCTTGGGAAATTTTGGAGCTCTTTGAAGAGAGGTTATCACCTAGAACTTTGAGGTATGTAATTTCTATATGATATGAGTTTAATACATGTATTTTGGGTAGGTTCTTAGCATATAAAGTGTAGAAATTTTGAGTTTAGTTGAAAAACTTAGATTTTGATAAAAATGCAATTTAACCACAAAAATGATTATGGAATTTGGTGAAATTTATATATTTGAGTTCGTGAGGCTATGGGTAACAATTATCTTCAAAAATTTCCGGAATCCGAGCACGTGAGTCTGGAGATGAATTTTGGGAATCATCCAATTTGGGTTGGGTAATTACTCTAATAGTTAACTTATTAACTTTTGAGAATATATTGATTGATTTATATAATAATTGGCTAACTTCGGATTGTTCGGCCCAAAGTTGAGTCCTTAGAGTGAATTTGTGGCCGGAAAGTGAGCTTTGAGACGAGGTAAATCTCTTGCCTAACCATGGAAGAGGGAATTTACCCTATATGTGATTTAAGTTTCTAATTGCTTCTAATTGTAGGGGGTACGCACACACGAGGTGACGAGAGTCCATGCGTAGTAACTAATTATGCTTGTAATGTTTGCACTTTTCTTGCTAATTTAAATGCCAAAATTATATTGAAACTTGATACTGAATTTGTAAAGAACGAATTTCACTTACTTGAGTTTTGGAGGGTTACTAGACCGTTAATAGAAATTGTGCTTCTTTGTGTATCATCCTTGTAATAGGTTTTAAACTGTAAGTTCATAAAGTATTCTCTCTTCTTGTGCAGTAGGCCGAACACCTCGGCAGTATATTATGGATCGGGTCGTAGACCTCGACATAAATCGTCCGTGTTAATTCTTGGAGCTCGAATATACTTGATATTATTTTTACGAATTGAGAGGTTATAATTTACTTATTGTCCAGAAATTTATTTGGAGTTAGTATGCGTTAGTTGAATACTTTTTGAATTAATTATTTGTCAAAGAATCATTTAATCACTGCTTGTTGTTGAGTTATTATTATTATTATTCACATATTCCATGTCTATTTAGCATTCCTGTAATTTATTGGTCGCCCATTGTAAATGTCAATGTCAGCCCCTCGTCACTACTTCTTCGAGGTTAGACTAGATAATTACTGGGTACATGTTGTTTATGTACACAAGCTACACTTCTGCACTGTGCAGGATCTGAGGCAGGTGCATCCGGTAGTCATTCCAGCGTTCACCCCCATTACCCCGAGGCTTAGTGTGATGACCCAAAAGGTCATCCCTTGTTTTACAAGTCAAAACTAAGTTACGAGGCCTTCAAAACCTCCTTTTATCTCACCTCGTTTTGCGTGCTCAGCCCGGGCATATATCCGGGAAGCTTTTATAAGAAAAACTTAGAAAAATGCTAGTTTTGCCTTTAAAATTAAATTTAACTTGACTTCGGTCAACATTTTTGGTAAATGGACTCGGACCCATGATTTCATGGTCCCGGAGGGTCCGTAGGAAAATATGGGACTTGTGCGTATGCCCGAAATCGAATTCCGAGGTCCCAACCCCGAAAATTTAATTTCTGAAAGAAATTGTTTTACTGAAAATATAAGAGTTTTTTGAAATTTGGTTATATTTGAAACTTATGGTATCGGGCCCATATTTTGGTTCCGGATCATGGTACATCTTCAATATGATATTTCAGTTGTATCTGTAATATTTGGTAAGAAACGGAGGTTGTTTGACGTGATTCGGACCCGTATTTGTGAAATTTGAAACTTCGAAAGTTTTGAGATTTTTCTTTGATTTCTATGCTAAATTCATTGTTTAAATGTTATTTTGCTGATTTGATCAAACGAGTAAGTCCGTATGATATTTTTTGAGGTTGTGTACATGTTTGGTTTGGAGCCCCAAGGGCTCGGGTGAGTTTCGGATAGGCGTCGGAGTGTTTTTGGACTTAGAAAATCTGGTGTAATTGCTGGTTTTTGGTGTCTTGTAAAATACACTATGAAAACGCGTGGTAACCCATGCGATCAAAATGAAAAAACGGGGACGGGGCTGGTATACTCTATGCGAACACATAGACTGGCTCGCGAATGCACAACTGGGCAAGGGCAAACATGTGCGGACGTGGCTAGTCCATTGCGAACGCACTGCTTAGGAGGAGAACTGGGGGAAGCCTTAACCCTGTGCACATGCGGGCCATAGATCACGAACGCATAGGCCAGGGAAGTCAACCCTACGCGAACGCGGCCCAGGGCACGCGAACGCAATGAATAAAGGCCTAGTATTTTAAAGACAGTAATAAAAACGGGACTTCTTCAAAATATCATAACACTCTAACTAAAACTCGAACTTGGGCGATTGTTTAAGAGGGATTTCACAACAAAACCATAGGTATGTGTTCTTTGACTCATTTTCTTCAACTTCCATTAACACCCATTAGATTTCTAGGCCTAAATCATGTACTTAAGGGTAGAAAATAGGGGATTTGGGTAGAGTTAGGGATTTTTGAATAATTGGAGTTTAGATCTCGTTTTGGGGTCGGATTCCGGAACTAATTATATATTTGGTCTCATGGGTGAATGGGTGATCGAATTTTGGTCTGAACCTCGTGTTCTGACAAAGTGAGCCCGGGGTCGATTTTTGACTTTTTGGGAAGAATGATATAAAACCTATAATTAAGCATTGGGATTGAATTGTTTAGCATTTATTGATGTTATTAAGTTAAATGTGTCTAGATACAAGTGAATTGGAGTCAAATTCAAAAGGGAAAGCGATAATCGAGGCTTGAGTTTGGTCGTGGAATTCGAGGTTAAGTGTTTGGTTTAACCTTAGCTTGAGGAAATAGGTGTTGTGTCCTATTTGCTAAGTGTAAGTATCATGTTCAACGTATATGTGAGGTGACGAGTACTTATACGTTGGTGTCAAGTATGCCCGTGAGTCGAATATTCTGATTTATGTGGTTTTCGTTAAGTAATAATTGAGTCTCACTTTATATTTATCCATGTTGGTGGAAATTCCTTGATGCTGAATTGTGTCGAGTATTTGTTTCAGTTGCAGACGTTAATGTGAAGTTATTCACTAAGTGATATTGGTTATAGTTGTTTTTCCCTTGGGGGGATGGTATTGATTCCACTGTTGTCTCCCTTGCGGGGACGTTATGGTTTTATTTTTGTTTACTCTGTTAATTTCGTTGTTGTATTGCTGTCATTTGATGTGTTTGGGTGAGGAAGAGTGTGAAAGCACGAATGGTGATGCAGTGCATGAGATTTTGAGTGAATGTTAATGCACGAAGGGTGATGTCGTGCCGATATTGTGATTTTAAAAGCACGAAGGGTGATACCGTGCCATGATATGAGTGAAAATGCATGAAGGATAATCGCGTGCCATGATATTGTGAGGTAAAAGCACGAAGGGTGATGCCGTGTTGAATATATTGATTCTGATGGTGAGGACGAGAGTAAAAGCACGAAGGGTGATGCCGTGCACTTGTTTTCGTATTACTATTTCTGTTGCTTAAATTGATATCTAAATTGTGCCTTATCTCGTTATTTCCGTTATTTGATATTTCCTCCCCTCAGCATGTTCCCCTTCCCTTTTTTCTTAGCTGTTTATTTCTCGTTGTTAATATTTTCTCTGTATACTGTTAAACTGCACAGGTTGATTTGGTTGTCATGTCCTAGCCTCGTCACTACTTCACCGAGGTTAGGCTCGACACTTACTCAATACATGGGGTCGGTTGTACCGATGCTACACTCTACACTTTTGTGTATATCCGGATACAGGACCTTATGGACCTTAGAGCGAGGAGGCTGTCTTCTGTCCTCGTGGAGACGCCGAGGTAGTCCTGCAGGCGACCGCAGGCCTTGGAGTCCCCTTCTACTTTATTTGTATTTTGTTCTAGTTATCCCAGAAACATATGTATTTACTTTTTTTCAAACACCTTATTTGTAGTATTCGTAGATAGTCTGTGAAGTTATGATACAAAAATTCAGGGTTTAGTATTATAAATTTCGAGACGGTAATTGGTCAAGTTATTAGACTTTGATTCATTTTATATATTCATTTATGTTGGTTTTGTATTTCACCGTTATCTGATAATAATAATAATAATAAACAACACGGCCCCGACGCTGAGAAATTCGGGTGACAAGTTGGTATCAGAGCACTAGGTTGCTTAGGTCTCACAATTCACGGACAAGTTTAGTAGAGTCTGAGGGATCAGTATGGAGACGATTGTGCTTATCCCCCAGAGGCTGCAGAGTTTAGGAATAACTTCACATCTATTCTTCTCTGTCGTGTCATTTGAATTCTAAATGCTAACTGAATTGCTCTATTCTCTCGCAGATGGCGAGAACACATGCTTCTTTATCCACTGATTAGCAGCCCGAGTCTCCAGGTTCAGCTCCTACGAGGGGACGGGGACGAGTCTGAGGCCGTGCCGGAAGTCGAGGTAGGGGAAGAGCTCGGCCCAGAGCAACAGCCCCAGTGGCGGAGCCTCAGGTAGAGTTTTCTAATGAGGTTCCTGCCCAGAGAGTCCCGGTTGGTCCAGCCCAGGTTCCCAAGGGGTTCATTGCCACCCTAGTACTCCAGGATGCTCTGGTCCGTCTAGTGGGCCTCATGGAGAGTGTCGCTCAGGCAAGTTTGCTTCCTGCAACACCAACCATCTCTCAGGATGGGGGAGGAGCCCAGACTCCCGCTACTAGGACTCCAGAGCAGTTGGCTTCTCAGTTTCAGACTCCAGTAGCTCAGCAAGCTAGGGTTGTTCAGCTGGTTATTATTGCTGACACCGGTGATGGAGAAGCTATGTCTATTGATGCTTTGTGGAGGTTGGACAGGTTCACCAAGCTTTACAGTACTACTTACAGTGGTGCATCTTCAGAGGATCCCCAGGACTACTTGGATAGCTGCCATGAGGTTCTACGGAACATGGGGATAGTTGAGGCCAATGTGGTCGACTTTGCTACTTTTCGTCTGTCAGGTCTCGCCAAGACTTGGTGGAGAGATTATTGTTTGGTTAGACCAGCTGGATCACCAGCCTTGACTTGGGCCCAGTTCACTCAGCTATTTCTGGAGAAGTTTCTTCCTATCACTCAGAGAGAGGATCTTCGGAGGCAGTTTGAGCGTCTCCATCACGGCTCTATGACCGTCACTCAGTACGAGACCAGATTTGTTACCTTGGCCCGACATGCTATTATGATAATTCCTACTGAGCGAGAGAGGGTGAGGAGATTTATTGAGGGACTAGTTCAGCCGATCAAATTACAGATGGCCAAGGAGACAGGGAGTGAGATTTCTTTCCAGGATGCAGCCAATGTGGCCAGATGAGTTGAGATGGTTCTGTTGCAGGAGAGTGGTCAGGCGTCTGACAAGAGACCCCATCATTTTGGCAGGTTCTCATATGCAGTAATCTGATACGTTGCCCTATAGTGCACCATCAGCTCCTATCTGTGCACCGTTGCTTCAGAGTTTTCAGGGTGGTTATTCAGGTTATCAGGGTCAGTTTTAGGGTCAACAACCTTAGAAACTGAGGGCTTGTTATACTTGTGGTGACCCGAGGCACATTGCTATATTTTGCCCTCGAGCCTCGAGAAGTTCTCAGCACCAGGGTTCTCGTGCTATTGTTCACTTACCAGGTGATCCACCACGCACTATGTCAGCTAGAGGGGGTGGTCTAGGTGTTAGAGGTGGAGGTCAAACAATTAGAGGTGGAGTCCAGGTTACTTGGGGTAGAGGTCAGCCAGCAAGAGGCCTTCCGAGGGACATAGTTCAGATGGGTAGGGCCCAGCCCTAGTGTTATGCTATTCCAGCCAGACCGAGGTTGAGGCCTCTGATGCAGTTATCACATGTATGGTTTCAGTTTGCAGCAGGGATGCTTCGGCTTTATTTGATCCGGGGTCCACATTCTCTTATGTTTCATCTTATTTTGCTCCTTATTTGGTTATGCCTCGTGATTCTTTGAGTACTCTTGTATATGTGTCTACACCGGTGGGTGATTCTATTATTGTAGATTGTGTCTACTGTTCGTGTGTAGTGGTTATTGTAGGTCTTGAGACCAGTTTAGATGTTCTACTCCTTTATATGGTTGAATTCTATGTCATTTTGGGGATGGATTCATGTCGCCTTATCATGCTATTCTGGATTGTCATGCCAAGATCGTGACATTAGCATTGCCTGGGTTGCCTCGACTAGAGTGGAGAGGGACTCCTAGTCATTCTTCCAGCAGGTTTATCTTATATATGAAGGCTCCGCGCATGGTCGAGAAGAGGTGTTTGGACTATTTGGCATATGTTCGTGATTCTAGTGCCGAGGTTCCTTCTACGGAGTCTGTGCCCATAATCCGTGAGTTTCCAGAGGTGTTTCCTGCGGACCTGTCGGGCATGCCACCCGATAGGGATATTGAATTTTGCATTGATTTGGCCCCGGGCACTCATCCCATTTATATACCGCCATATTGTATGGCCCCGCCAGAGTTGAAGAAGTTTAAAGAACATTTGCAGGATTTGCTTGATAAAGGATTCATTAAGCCTAGTGTCTCGCCTTGGGGTACGCCGGTGTTGTTTGTTAAGAAGAAGGATATGTCGATGAGGATGTGTATAGATCGGCAATTGAACAAGGTTACCATCAAGAACAAGTATCCATTGCCGCGAAATGATGATTTTTTTAATCATCTTCAGGGGGACAAGGTATTTTCGAAGATTGATTTGAGATCTGGCTACCACCAGTTGAGGATTAGGGCATCTAATGTTCCTAAGGCATCCTTTCGCACTCGGTACGGGCATTATGAGTTCTTAGTGATGTCATTCGGGTTGAAAAATTCCCCAGCTGCTTTTATGGACTTGATGAACTGAGTGTTAAGGCCTTATTTGGATTCCTTTGTTTTTGTCTTCATTGATGATATTCTGATTTAGTCCCGCAGCCTGGACGAGCACGAGCAGCACCTTCGAGTCGTTCTTCAGACTCTGAAGGACAGTCAGTTATATGCTAAGTTTTCTAAGTGTGAGTTCTGGTTGACCTCAGTTGCATTCCTGGGTCATGTTTTATCACCAGAGGGTATCCAGGTGGATCCCAATAAGATTTCAGCAGTCAAGGATTGGTCTAGACCCACGTCAGCTATAGAGATTAGGAGTTTCTTAGGCTTAGCATGTTAATATCGTCGGTTTGTGGAGGGATTTTCATCTATTGTAGCCCCGATGACCAGGTTGACTCATAAGGGTGCCCAATTGAGGTGGTCAGATGAGTGTGAGGCGAGCTTTCAGAAGCTTAAGACAGCCTTGACCACGACACCGGTGTTGGTTTTGCCCACAGGTTCAGGGCCATATACTATGTAGTGTGATGCTTCTCAGATTGGACTTGGTGCAGTGTTGATGCAAGATGGCAAGGTTATAGCCTATGCTTCACGTCAGTTGAAGGTCCATGAGAAAAATTATCCAGTTGATGATTTGGAGTTAACAGTCATTGTTCACGTGCTGAAGATTTGGAGGCATTATTTATATGGCGTGTCTTGTGAGGTGTTCACGGATCACAAGAATTTGCAATATTTCTTCAAGCAGAAGGAGTTGAATTTGAGGCAGAGGAGATGGTTGGAGCTGTTGAAAGACTATGACATCACCATCTTATATCATCTGGGGAAGGCCAATATGGTGGCCGATGCGTTGAGTAGGAAGTCAACCAGTATGGGTAGTCTTGCTTATATTTTGATCGGGGAGACACCGCTTTCCTTGGATGTTCAGGACTTAGCCAATCGGTTCATGATATTAGATGAATCTGAGCCCGGCCGTGTTCTAGCTTATACAGTTGCTCGTTCCTCATTATTTGATCGTATTCGAGATCGACAGTATGAAGATCCTCAGTTGTGTGTACTTAGGGATACGGTGTGGCACGGTGGTGCCAAGCAATTTACAGTTGGTGATGATGGAGTTTTACGGATGTAGGGTCTAATTTTTGTACCCAATGTGGATGGACTTTGTGAGTTGATATTAGAGGAGGCCCATAGTTCACATTATTCTATCCATCTATGCGCCGCAAATATGTACCAGGATTTTCGGCAGCATTATTGGTGGAGGAGGATGAAGAAGCATATTGTGGCATATGTTGCTCGGTGCTTGAATTGTCAGCAGGTAAAGTACGAGCATCGGAGACCTGGTGGAATGATGCAGCAGGTTGAGATTCTTGAGTGGAAGTGGGTGCGTATCACCATGGATTTTGTTGTTGGACTCACACGGACTCAGAGAAAGTTCGATGCAGTATGGGTCATTGTTGATAGGCTAAACAAGTCAGGCATTTCATTCCTATGGCAGTTTCCTATTCTTCGGAGAGATTATCAGAGATCTACATTAGGGATATTGTTCGTCTTCATGGCGTACCCGCTGTCCATTATTTCTTATCTAGGTACGCACTTTACCTCTAATTTCTAGAGGGCAATTCAGCGTGAGTTGGGCACACGGGTTGAGTTGAGCACAGCGTTTCATCCTCAGACAGACGGCCAGTCCGAGCGTTCTATTCAGATTTTGGAGGATATGCTACGGGCTTGTGTCATTGACTTTGGAGGTTCTTGGGATCAGTTCGTGCCATTAGCTAAGTTTGCCTACAATAGCAGCTATCAGTCGAGCATCCAGATAGCTCCCTGTGAGGCACTATATGGTAGGAGGTGTCGGTCATCGGTTGGGTGGTTTGAGCCGGGAGAGGCTTGGTTGTTGGGTACGGAGTTAGTGCAGGATGCCTTGGATAAGGTAAAGATCATTCATAAAAGACTTCGTACAGCTCAGTCCAGGAAGAAGAGTTATGCCGACCGCAGCGTTCGTGAATTGGCATTCATGGTCGGAGAGAGGGTGTTGCTTCGGGTGTCGCCCATGAAGGGCGTGATGAGATTCGGAAAGAATGTCAAGTTATAGGTACATTAGTCCGTTTGAGATCCTAGATATAGTGGGAGATGTGTCTTACAGACTTGCGTTGCCGCCGAATTTACCAGTTGTGCATCAAGTGTTTCATATATCTATGCTTCGGAAGTATCACGACGATCCATCCTATGTGTTAGAGTTCAGCAGTGTCCAGTTGGACAAAGATTTGACCTATGAGGAGGAGCCGATAGCCATATTAGATCGGCAGATTCGTCAGTTGAGATCGAGAGTTATCCTTCGGCTCGTGTTCAGTGGAGAGGTCAGCCTCGTGAGGTAGCTACCTGGGAGTCTGGGTCCGATATATGGAGCCGATATCCCTATCTTTTCCCCGATTCAGGTACTTTTCTATGTCTGTTCGAGGAAGAAAGTTTGCTTTAGAGGTGGAGAATGTGATGACCCAAAAGTTCATCCCTTGTTTTATAAGTCAAAACTGTGTTTTGAGGCCTTAAAACCTCCTTTTATCTCACCTCGTTTTGCATGCACAGCGTGGGCGTATATCCGGGAAGATTTTATAAGAAAAACAGAAAAATGATAGTTTTGCCTTTAAAATTGAATTTAAGTTGACTTCGGTCAAAATTTTGGGTAAACATACCCGGACCCGTGATTTGACGGTCCCGGAGGGTCCGTAGGAAAATATGGGAGTTGGGCGTATGCCCGGAATCGAATTCCGAGGTCCCAAGCCCGATAATGAATTTTTGAAAGAAATTATTTTACTGAAAATATAAGAGTTTTTGGAAATTTGGTTATATTTTAAATTTAAGGTATCGGGCCCGTATGTTGGTTCTAGAGCCCGGTACAGGTTCAATATAATATTTGAGTTGTGTCTGCAAAATTTGGTAAGAAACGGAAGTTGTTTGACGTGATTCGGACCCGTATTTGTGAAATTTGAAACTTTAAAAGCTTTGAGATTTTTATTTGATTTTTATGCTAAATTCATTGTTTAAGATGTTATTTTGACGATTTGATCGTAAGAGTAAGTCCGTAGGATGTTTTTGAGGTTGTGTACATCTTTGGCTTGGAGCCCCGAGGGCTCGGGAGAGTTTCGGATAAGCGTCGAAGTGTTGTTTGACTTAGAAAATCTGGTGTAATTGCTGGTTTTTGGTGTCTGGTAAAATACACTATGCGAACGCGTGGTAACCTATGCGAACGCAGTGAACAAACAGGCAGGAGGGTTGGTATACTCTATGCAAATGCATAGACTGGCTCGCGAACACAGAGCTGGGCAAGGGTAAACCTGTGCGAAGAGCGTGGTATTGAGTTGATTAGCGCAATCAAGGTAAGTGGCTTGCCTAACTCTGTGTTGGGGACTTCCCCTTCGGCATTTTATACTGATTTTGTTACGTGGACGCTGTGTACGTGAGGTGACGAGTGCGTACACGGGTCATTGTTGCTAAAGTCTCATTTTTCCTTCCATGAAATCACTCATTCTCATTCCTATATTACTGTTTCATGTCTTAATTGAGTTGTTAGCTTAAGAATAAGCATGCCTACCTGTCTTTACTTGATTTTTTTTTATTTGCTACTAGTTGCACCATGCTTAGGTACTTTTACTCTATTTTTGCCTATTGTTTTTCCTAAATTGTTTAATTAAGTCGTATCCGACACACTTCTGCATTGCATATTCAAATTGGGACTACAGACGGATATTCGGGAGCTTTCCCCATGTACTATTTTTCATATTTGAATTGGGACTACGAATAGAGATCCGAGAGCTTTCCCTCTATAATGCATTTCATATTTAAATTGGGACTATGGACCGAGATTCGGGAGCTTTCCCCCTGTACTAAAATTCATATTTAAATTGGGACTAAGGACTAGATCTGAGAGCTTTCCCCCTGTACTGCATAGCATATTTAAATTGGGACTACGGACTGAGATCCGGGAGCTTTCCCCTTGTACTACATTGCCTATTTACTGTTGAGATATATGTTATGCTCAGCCGAGGGCTCTCTTTCTACTATTAATTCTTCCAGTTTACATTAATCTTGTTTATCATTGCTTATCTATATTTCACTATTTTAAATTTATAATTGACTTGTTTTAAAACTCGATAGAGCCTCAACCTGGCCTCGTCACTACTTGACTGGGGTTAGGCTTGGCACTTACGGAGGAATGTGGAGTACTCACGCCCTTTCCTGCGCATGTTTTCCCTATGTGCAGATCCAGGTACCAGCACACAGTACAATGGCTAGGCGCATCTTAGCAGCTGCATAGGAGACCGCGAGGTAATTCTGTCGTGTCCGCAGGATCTCACGAGTCCCCTTCCTACTCTAGTACAGATATAGGAGATGTATATATATATTTTTCTTATTTCTTTGTATAGAGCTACAGTAGTTCAGAGTTTGTGACTTTGTGATGTTCCGGGTTTTAGGAAAGTAAATGTTGTAAATGCCGAGCGGCTAAACATTTTATAGTATTGCTTCTTCTTTATTGTTTCTATTATTGTTTTGCCTTATTTTCCGCAAGTTTTAGGCTTACCTAGTCATAGAGACTAGGTGTCGTCACGAGACCGTTCAGAGGGTAATTTGGGTCGTGACAAGTTGGTATCAGAGCATCTAGGTTCATAGGAGTCACAAGTCATAAGACGGTTTATTAGAGTTTCGCGGATTGGTGCAGAGACATCTGTATCTATCTCCGAGAGGCTATGTAACTGTTAAGAACAATCAAATTCTTTGGAATACCTTATCGTGCTAGTTACTGTCATCAAATTCTGAAACTTTATTCTGTTCTTGCTTTCAGATGGTTCGTACCCGTACCGGACGTACTGATAACCAGGCACCCAAGCCCCCAGTCAGAGCCACCAGAGGCAGAGGCTGGGGTAGAGGACGAGCATGCGGTGCAGCCCGAGTGCCGGCTAGAGCAGAGGCATAAGAGCCCCCAGCAGCTACAGTTGGAGGGGCACAAGAGATCCCTACTGTTACTCCAGACCTCCAGGAGACATTGGCTCAGTTCTTGAGTGCCTTTAGTACTCTGTTTCAGGCGGGACTACTCTCGATAGCTCCAGCTACATCCCAGGTCGGGTGTGGGACACAGACTTCCGCAACATGTACTCCTGAGCAGAGGGTTTATATTGGGCAAGTTCCAGAGTATATTCCTATGCCCCCAGTAGCTCCAGCTCAGCATGAGACTAGGATAGTTGTTCCTGAGGCAGAGCAGCTCCAACTTGAGGGGTACAAGAAGTACCACCTACCTGTGTTCAGCGGACTAGCTTCGGATGACGCCCTGGGTTTTATCGAGGAGTGTCATCGCATTCTCCGCACTATGGGTATTATCGAGATGAGCGGTGGCGTGATTTTGAGCTTAGTAGTCCGGACGAGGCAGCCTCACTTACTTGGGATTAGTTCTCCCAGATGTTCTTACTTTAGTTTGTCCCTCAGATCTTCAGGGATGCTTGGCGTGCTGAGTTTGAGCAACCACGCCAGGGTACCATGACTGTGTTAGAGTATGCAAGCCGTTACAATAATTTGGCTCGCCGTTCACCAGCTTTGGTTGTCACTGTCAGAGAGAGGGTTTGACGATTTATTGAGGGACTCCACCCCAGTATTCGGACCAGCATGGCTAGAGAGCTGGAGACCGATATTACTTACTAGCAGGCCGTGAATATTCCGGAGGATTGGACTTGTCATTTTTCAAGAGCCCGTGCACTAGTAGCACGCTATGATAGGGGTTTTGTGAGTCACCCCGTTCATTCATCTCTCCCAGCAGCCAGTTGTATTCCCTCTCCTCCTAGACCTTAGGAGCTTTATTATGCAGCACCAGTAATACAGGTGCCTCCTGCTCGAGGTGTTATCACTGGCCAGTTCAGAGTCAACAGCGACCGTCACGTCCTCAGAGGGATTGCTTTGAGTATGGTGACCCTCGTCATATGATCATTGATTGCCCCAGAGCTCGGAGGGATGCACCACCTCAGACTTATCAGGCCCCACGTCTACCACCAGGTCCTTCCAGATATTCTTCTAGCCCCAGCTGCTACCTCACCACCTCAGGCAGCTCGAGGTGGAGGTCGGGGAGGTCGAGGTCGCCCTAGAGGGGGAGGCCAGGAAAGGTACTATGCTCTTCCGGCCCGATCCGAGGCCATTGCTTCAGATTCAGTCATCACAAGTATTGTTCCTGTTTGTCATAGGGATGCATCGGTATTATTTGACCCAGGCTCTACATATTCGTATGAGTCTTCTTGTTTTTCTTCACATCTGGGGATATCTCGTGATTCTTTGTCCCCCATTTATGTTTCTACTCCGGTGGGAGATTCTCTTGTTGTGGACCGCGTATATCGATCATGGTTGATTGCTATCAGGGGTTTAAAGACCAGAGCTGATTTATTAGTACTCAGTATGGTAGATTTCTATTTTATATTGGGTATGGACTGGCTGTCTCCCTACTATGCTATTCTTGATTTTCATGCCAAGACCGTGACGCTGGCTATGCCAGGATTACCGAGGTTAGAGTGGAGAGGTTCCTTAGAGTATACTCCCCGCCGAGTTATTTCTTTTCTTAAGGCTCAGTGGATGGTTGAAAAGGGCTATGATGCATATTTGTCTTATGTGAGACATGTTAGTGTACCTCTACAGTTGAGTCAGTTACAGCTGTCAGGGACTATCCTGATGTTTTTCCAGCTGATCTTCGGGGTATGCCGCCCGATAGAGACATTGATTTCAGCATTGACTTGTTGTCGGGCACTCAGCCCATTTCCATTCCTCCCTATCGCATGGCTCCTCCTAAGTTGAAGGAGTTAAAGGAGAAGTTACAAGAGTTGCTTGAAAAGGGACTCATCAGGCCCACTGTATCACCATGGGGTGCTCCGGTGTTATTTGTGAAGAAAAAGGATGGCTCGATGTGTATGTGTATTGACTATCGGCAGCTGAATAAGGTGACAGTGAAGAACAGGTACCCATTGCCTCGCATCGATGATCTATTTAACCAGTTATAGAGTGCTAGGGTGTTCTTCAAGATTAATCTAGTTCGGGTTATCATCAGTTGAAGATTCGGGATCCGAATATCCCGAAGACTGCCTTCGGGACCAGATATGGCCACTATGAGTTCCTTGCTATGTCATTTGGGCTGACCAATGCCCCAGCAGCCTTCATGCACCTGATGCACAACATATTTCGGCCTTATCTTTATACTTTCGTCATTGTGTTCATTGATGACATTCTGGTATATTCTCGGTCCCAGGAGGACCATAAGCAGCACTTGAGGACCGTGCTTCAGACATTGAGGGAGAAGAAGTTGCATTCCAAGTTTTCTAAGTGTGAATTTTGGCTTGATCCTGTGGCATTCCTAGGCCATGTGGTGTCTTCGGATGGGATCAAGGTAGATCTGAAGAAGGTGGAGGCGGTACAGAGTTGGCCCAGACCGTCCTCGGCTACTGAGATCCATAGTTTCCTCGGTTTGGCTTGGTATTACCGTCGTTTTGTGGAGGGATTTTCGTCCATTTCAGCGCCCATGACCAGACTGAACCAGAAGGGTGCAACTTTTATATGGATTGAGGTGTGAGGAGTGATTTCAGAAGCTCAAGACAGCTCTGACTACAGTCCCAGTGTTAGTACTACCCACAGGTTCAGGGTCCTATACAGTCTATTGTTATGCTTCGAGGATTGGCCTGGGAGCGGTGTTGATGCAAGACGGTAGGGTGGTTGCCTACGCGTCCAGGCAGTTGAAGGTGCCTGAGAAAAACTACCCTGTTCATGATCTCGATTTGGCAGCGATTGTTCACGCCGTGAAGATATGGCGTCATTATTTATATGGTGTTCTCTGTGAGATATTCACGGATCATCAGAGTTCGCAACATATATTCAGGCAGAAGGATCTAAATTTTCGCCAGCGTAGGTGGTTGGAGTTTCTAAAGGACTATGACATCACTATATTATACCACCCGGGGAAGGCCAATGTGGTAGCCGGCACCTTGAGTCGCCTGGCGGAGAGTTTGGGGAGTTTGGCATACCTTCATGCAGCTGAAAGGCCTCTATCCTTAGATTTTCAGTCCTTAGCGAGTTAGTTCGTGATATTGAATCTTCTTGAGCCTTGCTGGGTATTAACTTGTGTGGTTGCTCGATCTTCCCTTTATGACATATTAGAGAGAGCCAGTATGATGATCCCCACCTTTTGATTATTCAGGATGGAGTCCGACGGGGTGATGCCAGGGATGTGACCATAGGTGATGACGGGGTGATGAGGATGCAAGGTTGTATTTGTGTACCCAACGCAGATGGGCTTCGGAAGTTGATTCTTGAAGAGGCCCATAGTGCGGTATTCCATCCATCCGGGTACCGTGAAGATGTACCAGGATATGAGACAACACTATTGGTTGCGAAGGATGAAGAATAATATAGTGGAGCTTGTAGCCAAGTGTCTCAACCGTCAGCAAGTCAAATGTGAGCATCAGAGACCGGGAGGGTTACTTCAGCAGATTGAGCTTCCAGAGTGGAAGTGGGAGCGGATCACCATGGACTTTGTGGTTGGACTTCCTCGGACTTTGAGGAAGCATGATGCTATTTGGGTGATTGTGGATCCGCTGACCAAATCAGCCTATTTCATTCCAATGCTGACTACATATTCGTCTGAGGTTGGCTGAGATTTATATCAGAGATATTGTTTGCATCCACGGTATCCCAGTATCTATCATTTCAGACAAAGATAAACAGGTCACTTCACGGTTCTGGAGAGCCGTCCAGCAGGAGTTAGGCACCAGGGTAGAATTGAGTACAGCTTTTCACCCTCAGACGGACGGGAAGTCCGATTGCACGATTCAGATTCTCGAGGATATTCTCCGTGAATGTGTGTTAGATTTTGGAGGGTCATGGACCCGATACTTGCCACTTGCAGAGTTTGCTTATAATAACAGCTACTAGTCTAGCATTCAGATGGCGCCGTATAAGGCTTTGTGTGGTAGGCGGTGCAGGTCTCCAGTGGGATGGTTTGAGCCGAGAGAGGCCCGATCGTTGGGTACAGACTTGGTTCAGGATGCCTTGGACAAGCTGAAGGTGATTCAGGAGAGACTTGTCACAGCTCAGTGCAGACAGAAGAGTTATTCGGACCAGAAGGTTCATGACTTGGCATTTATGGCTGGTGATCGGGTTTTGCTTCGGGTATCGCCTATGAAGGGCGTCATGAGGTTCAGGAAGAAAGGAAAGCTGAGTCCGAGATTATTGGCCCTTTTGAGGTGTTGCAACGTGTTGGGGAGGTTGCTTATAAGCTAGCTCTGCCTCCCAGCCTAGCAGGAGTTCATCTGGTGTTCCACGTCTCCATGCTCCGGATGTATCACGGTGACCCGACTCATGTTTTGGATTTCATATCAGTCCAGTTGGACAAGGATCTATCATATGTTGAGGAGCATGTGGCTATATTGGACAGGTAGGTTAGAAAGCTCAGATCGAAGAATATTGCCTCAGTTAAGGTTCAGTGGAGGGGTCATCCGGACGAGGATGGGACTTGGAAGACCGAGCAGGATATGCGGAGTCAGTACCCTTATCTTTTCACAGCTTTAGATATTTTTCTATACTCGTTCGAGGATGAACGATTTTCTTAAGAGGGTGAGGATGTAACAACCTGGTCGGTCGTTTTGATAGTTAGCGTCCCGATCCCCTAATAATAGCTTCTCCCATGTCTATTGACTTTATCTTAACTTGTCGGAGCGTTGAGTGATGAAATCAGAAGTGATTTTGGAGACGTAGTCCATAAATGTGGAATTTAGCTATAGAAATCTAGCCGTAGATAGATTTTTGTGAAGACGAATTCAGAATGGAATTCCGTCGATTCCGTTAGCTCCGTTGGGTGATTTAGGGGTTAGGAACGTATTCGGAATGTGTTTTTGAGGTTGGTTGTAGACTTAAGCTTGAATTGACGAAAGTTAGAATTTCGGTGATTTCGGCCGATAAATGAAATTTTGATATCATACTCGGAATGGAATTCTGAAAGCGACAGTAGATCCGTAATGCCAATTGTGACCTTTGTGCGAAATTTGAGGTCATTCGGATGAGTTTTGACGTGTTTCGGCATCGGATGTGAATTCTAGAAATTTCATAAGTTCTTAGGCTTGAATCTATGCATAATTGATTATTTTGATGTTATGAGGGTCTGTTTTTAAGATTCGACCAAGTTTGAACAAGGTATTAGGGTTAGTTGGTAGGTTTGGTTTAGGTCCCGGGGGCGTCGGGGTTGTTTCGGATGCCCAACGGGTGAATTTGGAACCTTAAGAGCAGCTGAACATTCTCTGCTTCTAGTGTCTCGCACCTGCGATGGTTTTTCCGCAGGTGCGGACACGCAGGTGCGAAGGAGGTGCACGGAGGTGCGGACGTAGCTTAGGCTTGCCCAACTCGGTGGCGCGGAAGAGTATCCGTAGGTGCGGAGCCGCACCTGCGACCAAGCCACCGCAGGTGCCACCCCAGGTCTTTTAATGAGTTTCCGCACTTGCGATTGTGTTTCCTAAGGTGCGGCAACGCAGGTGCGATCCCAGAGTCGTGGGTGCGAAATACCTAGGCTGGTTATACCAAAATCCGAGGGTTTGAAATTCATAACTCCAAAATCGATTGAGAGCTCGGGATTTGGCAATTTTTAATGGAATTTAAAGAGGAGAATCATAGGTAACGTTTTCTAACCTTAATCCATTTGTATATCAATAATCTCTATCTATTTCCTCAATCTAATCAATGAAATTGGATGAAAAATCATGAAATTTGGATGAAACTTCCCCAAGTAGAAATCTGAGGATTTAGGGAGATTTAGACATTGGATTTTGTTGATTCATTTTTGAGTGAGTTCATCAGCGAATGGGTGTTCGGGAAATACAAATTTACCCGATTCCGAGAAGTGGGCCCGGGGGACTTTTTGGGCTAATTTCCTAATTTCGCGTATTAGCTTAGAAATAATTAGCCATTTTGTTTCCTTGAAGTGATATTTACAATATGCAATCCAATTGAATAGATTTGGGCCACCCGGAGTCAGATACTCATGGCAAGAGCGTGGTATTGAGTTGATTAGCGCAATCAGGGTAAGTGGCTTGCCTAACTCTGTGTTGCGGACTTCCCCTTAGGCATTTTTATACTGATTTTGTTATGTGGACGCCGTGTACGTGAGGTGACGAGTGCGTACACGGGTCATTGTTGCTAAAGTCCCATTTTTCCTTCCATGCAATCACTCATTCTCATTCCTATATTATTGTTTCCTATCTTAATTGAGTAATTAGCTTAAGAATAAGCATGCCTACCTGTCCTTACTTGATTTCCTCTAATTTGCTAATAGTTGCACCATGCTTAGGTAGTTTTACTTTATTCTTGCCTGTTGTTTTTCTTGAACTGTTTAATTAAGTTGTATCTGACATACTTCTGCATTGCATATTTAAATTGGGACTACAGACAGAGATCTGGGAGCTTTCCCCCTATACTGCATTTCATATTTAAACTCGGACTACAGATAGAGATCCGGGAGCTTTCCCCCTGTACTGCATTTCATATTTAAATTGGGACTACAGACCGATATCCGGGATCTTTCCCCCTGTACTGAAATGCATATTTAAATTGGGAATACAGACAGAGATCCGGGATCTTTCCCCTTGTAGTTCATAGCATATTTAAATTGGGACTACGGACTGAGATCCGGGAGCTTTCCCCTTGTACTGCATTGCATATTTACTGTTGAGATATATGTTGTGCTGAGTCGAGGGCTCTCTTTCTGCTATTAATTTTTCCAGTTTACATTAATCATATTTATCATTTATTATCTATGTTTCACTGTTTTCAATTTATAATTGACTTGTTTTAAAACTCGGTAGAGCCTCAACCTGACCTCGTCACTACTTGACTGGGGTTAGGCTTGGCACTTACGGAGTATCGAATATGGAGTACTCATGCCCTTTCCTGCACATGTTTTCCCCATGTGCATATCCAGGTACCAGCACATAGTACAGTGGCTAGGTGCATCTTAGCAGCTGCATAGGAGATCGCAAAGTAATTCCGCCGCGTCCGCAAGATCTCACGAGTCCCCTTCCTACTCTAGTACAGATATAGGAGATGTATAGATACATTTTCCTTATTTCTTTGTATAGAGCTACAATAGTTCAGAGTTTGTGACTTTGTGATGTTCCGGGCTTTGGGAAAGAAAAAGATGTAAATGCCGAGCGGCTAAAAGTTTTATAGTATTGCTTCTTATTTACTGTTTCTATTATTGTTTTGCCTTATTTTCCGCAAGTTTTAGACTTACCTAGTCGTAGGGACTAGGTGCCATCACGAGACCGTTCGGAGGGTAATTCGGGTCGTGACATGTATGAAACCCCGGATTTTGGTATGATGTGATTATTTTAGAGGTGACACACATTGTAGGTGATGGGCGTGTGGGCGTGCACCGTGGGGGATTGTAACTTGCTCCGTCCCGTGAGACTGTAAAGTCGAATAGCTTATTGTTAATTACATGTTCCCTCTGTCTTCTACTAATTTGACTGCCATTCATGTTAGAAACCATGCTTAGGCCATATGATATCACTATTGGGACCCGTATCGGTCATTTACTTGTTGAATTAGCTACTATTTGTTGTCTTGTACTAGTCACAGTTTTACTTGCGTGTCATATATCTGTTTCCTCTTGTTTTCTTGTAGATACCTGTTATTAACTCTTTTGGGCTTATTTGTATGATTTTTGAGAGCCCGAGAGGCTGGAGAGGTTAGTGACTGAGATAGGGCTTGAGTGCCGAGCTGTAAGCTATGTGAGTGTATATGGATCAGGTTGCACGCCGCAACGAGCCTGAGGGCTAAATGTATATAGATCGGGTTGCACGTCGCATTAGGCTTTATGGTTATTTATGGATTGTGGATCGGGTTGCACGCCACAACGAGCCTTATGGCTACTTATATGATTGGATCGGGCTGCACGCTGTAGCGATATAGCGCTTGGGCTAAAGGATCCCTTCCGGAGTTTGTACACCCCCAGTGAGCGCATACCTATTGAGTGTGTGTATTGAGGGATGAGAGCCAAGTGTTGAGCCATTGAGAGCTTGAGTGACTGTTACCCTGAGAGGTTGCATTTGTCTTCCTTTGTTGCTGCACTTAGCTGAATTATGTCATTATTCTGAACTTCTGGAAAATATTATATCTGGTTTAACTGAACTTAGTAAATATGCAACTGACTTGACTTATATTGCCGGAATCGACTCATGTCTACTTTCATTGCTGAAATTACTGAAATGAACTGCATTTGTATAGTTCGTCACTACTTCTCATTTCCTTATTTATTATTATTACTTACTGAGTTGGTTGTACTCACGCTATACCCTGCACTTCATGTGCAGATCCAGGTGTATCCGATCACGGAGGATGTTGATCTCGTGCGGGGTCGAGTATCGGAGATTCACTAGGTAGTTGCCATCGTTGGCTGTCCTTGTCTCTCCTTCCTTGTTATCTTTCTTATCTGCATTGGCATTTAGACACAGACTCTTGTAGACACTGTTTCTTAGACTGGTTGTTTAGATGTTCATAACTTGGTGAGGTTAACCCCTGTTTTTATGAAAACTTTGTCATATAAAAGCTTTTTGTTTATCTTTTATGAGACATTTGAAGTATTTTGAAAATTGGCTTGCCTAGTACCATCAATAGGCACCGTCACGACAAGTTAGAGTTTTGTGTCGTGACAAACACTTGTTGTATTACTAAAAGGATCAACTTATTAATATTAAGGTCAAATATATAGTTAAGTCTTCTAACTTCTTCTATTTTTATAGTAGTTAAATATGGTCGTACAACTAATCAAATGGAATGGATTATTTGTGTGTATGAGAAATCTACGAAATACTAACACAATTTAGTCGAACTTGTTTACAAATCTTCACTAACATAGCATTAACAACTTATTAATTAAATACACGTAAAAAATGTAAATTGTTGCAAACACATGTCTGGTTTTAGTTTTACTAATTATATCTACATGTAACATAGTTTTGCAGAATATCGCTTTGTCTGTGCATGAGTAGATACATGAGCGTCATATTTACTTTAAGCAAATATAAAATCGTACAATTATTTACGTGTTGAATAAGTTAATTTATTAAAAGATGGTATCTTCTTCATTCATCTCAGTCCGACCAATATTTCCGTTGATCTTAAATTTACAATTATTGGCTTAGTATATATTCCCTTGCTTGAGATCATTAGTCTGTAGAAACTTTATCCTAAATGTAAAGCAATATATTTAATAATCGTAATTCTTTTGGTTTATTCAATATTCAATATTCAATATGGATACAATGTAGATGTTTGTTAATACATAACTCGCACTAATATTAATGTTTAACGTTTTGTTATAATTTACTAAATATTAAGTGGAAATAACTTTATTTTCTAAGTTTTTTCTATTTTACGGTACATAAAATATAATAATAAATAATCAGAATCTATATGAATTATATAAATTAAGAAAATATAAGTAAGTTAGTAATTGTTTAACTAATCAAAGTCTACATGATTATATATATCTCATGAAATTTTAGTAAGTTAGTAATTACAGTTTTTGAAATACTAAGTAAATTTAGTCGATACTTACTCGAAGATTTCACCAGCATACCGTTAAACATTTACTGATCAAATATACGTCCAATAAATATATATTATCGCAAACTTTTTAAATTTTATCAAATATTATCTGCATGTCTCATAGTTTTCCAGCATTCCACATTTGTTTATTAATTCGTAATAGCACTAATATTAATGTTTAACGTTCATTGTATTTATTAAATGAACACTAGATATTATAAATAATTAGATTTTCTATCTTTCCTGTTTTTGTGGTACTTCAAATCTACTAATAACTAATCAAAATCTATATGGATGATGTATATCTGAAAAAATAGCAGTAATGTCACGACCTAAACTCAACCTGTCGTGATAGCGCCTATCATGTTCCTAGGCAAGCCGCCAACTCAGACACTTCCTACACTTTCAAATTTAGAGTATACTAAAACAAGTTTTAGATAAGTAAACGATCTCATAAGCCGAATAAAATGACACAACTCAAATCACAAAATTCCCAAAATCAGGGTGTCACTCAGTACATGAGCATCTATACAATACAAGTCTGAAATAATATCTAAGAAAAGCTGAAACTAAATAAATAAGACTGAGGGATAAGGGAGGGAGTCAAGGTATGCGGACGCTAGGGAAGCCACCTTGATAATCTCTGAATGTCGGTAAACTCTTATGATCAACAACCAAATTGTCTAGAAACACCTGGATTTGCACGCAAAGTGCATGGTGTATCGTGAGTACAACCAACTCAGTAAGTAACAAGTTTAACTATTGGGCTGAAAGTAGTGACGAGTTTTACATGTACAGTTCAATTATAGAATAACAGTACAGAAATGTCGGTATGCTTTCAAGTACAGAAGTTAAAGCCCAAACAAGTAAATCATGTCAAGTTCAATCGAAAAAAGGATATGGTACATCTCAGTGTCGACATGACAGTTATATATGCCAACTGAACTACAAAACAGTGATGAAATCATATGTATACTCTTAGAGTAACAGCCGCTCAGTCCTCTCATTCACTACATCCTCACAGCCACTCGTTCCTCGCATTCACTCCATTCTCACAATCACTCGACACTCACGCTCGGCACTTGCACTCGCACTCTGTAGGTACCTGCGCTCACTGTCGATGTGCAGACTCCGTAGGGGCAATTTCAGCCCAAGCTCTATCATAGGCCAATCATGGCATGAATCAAATAAACATGTTCCGGCTTGCAGTCCGATCTCAAAAATATCCTCACAAGCAGGCCCTCCTGCCTCATTCACTCATCAATCTCTTCAGTCTCTCGGGCTTACAAGAATCATGATAACCAGCCCAAACAATAATGCAATAATATACAAATAAAGGAAAACAGAGACTAAGATATAATATGCAAATAATAGCTGTGACTGAGTACAAAATAGAAAATTTAGCAAATAATTCATCATGTAACACGACCTACGTAGGTCTCAACAGTACCAACACGTAGCCTAAGCATGATTTCTAATATGACTGGCAGCTCAGCTTCTTTAACACATGGTAAAAACACGGGTAACGACAATATTTATCAACTATACAGTTCCATGGAATCGACCATGTCACAATTCTTACGGTGCACTCCCACACGCCCGTCACCTAGTATGTGCATCACCTCCACACCAATCACATAACATGTAATTCCGGGTTTCATGACCTCAGAACCAAGTTTAAAAGTGTTACTTACCTCAAACTATGCAAATCTCTACTCCAACACGCCTTTGCCTTGCAAATCGGCCTTCAAATGCCTCAAATCTAGCAACAAATAATTCGATACAATCAACACGACCTAAAGGAAATAATTCCATAAGAAAATTCTATGTTCTTAACCAAAAGTCAAAAAGTTAACTCGCCCACGTTTCGGAATCCCATAAAAGTTAAAAAATCCAAAAGCCTATTCAACCACGAGTCCAACCATACCAAATTTATCAAAATCCAACACCAAATCATCACTCAAATCCCCAAATTAAAATCTCCAACTCAATAGACTCAAACTCCAAAAATTACACCTTAAAAATGCACAAACTAGGTGGGAAATTCAATGGGGAACTTAAATTATTGAATAAAAATTACCGCAAGTGACTTACTTCAAGAAACCCCTCAACATCCCTCTCAGAAATCGCCCTAATCCGGTTTGCGAAGTCCAAAATGAGAAAAATCACTAAACCCTTCCGATATAACACTGCCAGTGTTTTCGCACCTGCGACCCACTTAACCGTATCTGCAGTCACGTAGGTGCAGACATTTCTCTACTTTTTCAGCCAAGCCTGGGATCTCTTCCTTCGCTTATGCGATCCAACATGCGCAAGTGTGAGTCCGCATCTGTGAAACTCCCTCCGCATCTTCTCTTCCCAGCTTCCTCTCTGAGCCCACTTCCGCGTCCCTTACTTCGCATCTACGACCACGCAGGTTTGGACATTTCCTACCCGCGACTACTGCACGCTCATCTCCAGGTCACATTTGCGCTTCCTTGCTCGCACCTGCGATCAAAACTCCGTAGGTGTGATTGCACCAGACCTGATGAGCTTCACCAGTCTTTCAAATGCCAAACTTGATCTGTTAACCATCCAAACTCTACCGAGGCCATCGGGACCTCAACCAAATATACCAACAAGTCCTAAAACACGATACAAATTTAGTCAAGCCTTCAAATCACATCAAACAACGCTAAAAACACGAACCACACATCGATTCAAGCCTAATGAACTTTTGAACTTCTAACTTCAACATTCGATATCAAAACCTATCAAATCACGTCCGATTGACCTGAAATTTGCACACAAGTCACAAATAAACCGCTATTGTCTTGCTTTATTTGTGCACTGGGGACACTGCACTCTCTTAAGTGTGGGGTAAAATAATTCTCTAGATAATTAGTAGTAGGATATAGAAAAATGTTATTTGTGTAGTATTTTAGTATCTATGAAAAATAAAAATAAAAGGTAGAAAAATTGGACTTTTCTCGACGATGGATCTCCTAGACAGTTTTCTTGAGGGATTTAAGTCTAAAGAAAAAAGACAAAAAGATTTTTTTTGTAGGTAGTGTAGTAATTTCTCCTTGATTTTTCTTTGTGCCACGGTTCTTTTCCAAGGATTTTGTTTGAACCGGGTGTATGTTTTATTTTTTTAGGAGTAGGAGCTATTATGAGATGAATTGAATTGAAGCAATATCGCTTGACTTTGTTATGCCTTGAGAATAGTGAGTACTTTGGTTATGACACTTAGGCTCACTTTTTGACTGTTGTATAAGTACCTTAAATTGTATAATGTTAACTTTGCTTAACTGCTTTGAGTAAAGTGTCTTGATAAATCTAATCCTGAGTGAGTTATATGACATGTGTGTGTTATTCTGTGCATTGCATTTGATATCTAGAACATGCCTCGTGTGTTTGCAAAGCGAAATAGTAGTTTTGTTCAGTATTGGAAGTGATATAGGCATTTCTTTGTTGAGCCAGTTATATGCTTTTAANATATATACATATATACATATATATATATATATATATATATACATATATATATACATATATACATATATATATATACATATATACATATATACATATATACATATATATATACATATTTACCCGCCTAATTGTTATGTAACGTAGTTAAATCCTTTGAGCATGTAATCCTGTTTATTTAGCAACCACATTACAAGCCTTACCTATTTGTTTGAATTAATCATATATTTGAACATTTTAACCTCTCACGAGCACTTGAACTGTTATGAACTTTGTAAAAGTTAAAGTGTGGGGTGGTTGGTTTGTCTTTTGAGTGGAACTAATGAAATAAGCAGAAAGGTGCACTATTTTGAAAAAGTAAGAGCCACTTGAAGTGAAAAAGAAAATAAAAATATAGTTGTATTGCTGTGAAAATATTCCTTGATAGTGGTGACTCTTGATGTAATTGTGCTTAAAGAAGTATGGAGTTAATATACATTGATGTGAAGGTGGAGTTATTGTTTACATAAGTATGGGGTTTGAATGCTAAAGTATATGTATTAAAGTGCTTAGGGAGGTGTAGTCACTCTTATATCCAAATGTATCCTAACCAATCTGTAGCCTACATTACAACCAATTAAAGCCCTACTTAATCCTAGACTGAATGAGCCCGATTAGTAGAGTAGTACACTATGGGAAATTCCATGGTGCATCTTTTGTGGCATATGAATGTTATTTCTGAGAGAGAGTGAATTCTTTCTATCTTGAGTTCCTAATTGTTCTTAAATTTTATTGTGTGGAACTAATCTCATTTTGTTGTGTGAGGCACTTGACTCGTGAAGGAAAGTAATGTCATTGACCTCTATGTTAGAATAAGTGAGTGAATTGTGGATAATGCATGGTACTTGTGAGTCAAATCTTGAGGTGAAGAAGTTACACTTGTGCTTAGTCTATTTTAAAGATTCTTGGTGTGATGAGTTCGGAGAATTGTTTAAAAATATTGTGTCTATATAAAGTGTAGTTTGATTGCTCGAGGATGAGCAACATTAAACACCATTTTTAGAGGAGTTTTTGCGACCGGAGGCAAAAACATCACATGGAACAACTTTTGAAGGAGAAAATCATCGAGTTCTTCATTCGTTTATCTTTTCTTTGTAATTTGTTTATGCAAAATACTTGAAAAATTGTTACTATGAACATGAGTGGATAAGCACTCTAGTTCTAGGGTTGTGGTTGACATGATTATTAACATTTATAAATTACATCTTCATTAATTTAGATTATCATCTTGTGGTTGTTTCTTTAATTTTAGTTTTAACTTGTGAATTTTATAGCTACCAATTCAGCCTACTATATATGTTATGTTTGGGAAAGCTGTGTTTAGATCAGAGTACAATTAGAGAGTGCTTTTTTCTGAACTAGTGGCTCGAGGAAAGATTTCACGGTTAGGATAGGAATATACCTAACAGTCTTGCTAAATTGAATACCGTATAATATTTTTCATGATCGACTCAATACCATAGAAATATACAATTGATATATTGTGGACAAGCGAGTAGTATTGTGGGAACATTCTATTCATATAAACGATCCGGTTAATTAGCAACCATAGATTATCTGGATTAACGAGTGTGATTATTGAAGTTAATAGGATTGATAAATCAACCACAACCCTGAAATTTTCATCTCCTCTGAATTAAAATTTATCATAAACATTTGCATTATTATAAATTAGTTGTTACTTGTTACTTATCGCAATAGTAGATTAATCGAAAAATATCACTTTTGATTATCTTGAACAATTAATAAATTTTAGTTTGCTTAATTAACGATCAATCTAAGTCTCTGTGGGTTCGACTTCCGATTTTCGAGTCACTTTATTACTTGACGGCCATGTATACTTGCGTGTATTTGGGGAACCAATACACACACACATATATATATATATATACACACATATATATATATACACACACACACACACACACATATATATATATATATATATATATATATANTTATAGGTTGGAAAAAAAACCTTATATAACAGAAATAATCTTTTTCTTAAAAAAAAAGAGTAAAGCTACACTTCATGCATTTCTCCATAAAATGTAAGAGATACTGTGGCAATTTAGTCCTACTAAGATAGCCTTAACAAATTATGCAACTACATGTTTGTTTCAGTTTTATTAATTTTATCCTCATGTAAATAGTCTGCAGCATATCGCTATATCTGTGCATGAGCGTCATATTAAAGCTGTGGGCAAATTGTTGGCTGGAAATATGTGGCAACCCCATATGGAAATAATCACAAGTGTAAACAAGGGAATTTTGTCCTTGAAAAAGGACATATTTTCTTTGTTCATGCATGAGTGATGCAGAATCTTTGTTTCCTTTGTATCTTATTAATTGAAATGATATATTTTTATGGTTGTATCTTGTTCGACTTATCCAAAGAATTAATAATAATAGTTATCATATCTTGCTATATTTTCTCTTAGATTCATGCTTTGTCATTATCTTTTTCATTTTCACTTTAAATTAGCATTTCATATATGCAAATAAGTTTAGTTTCGGCTCTTGAAAATTTATTTTATTTTTCAATCACCACAATTTCTTGTTTAATCAAGGCGTGTATGTACCTTGAAGGTGTCTCCACAAGACGGAAAAATTACTTTAAAAAAAGGGTTCGACAAAATAGAAAGTTTTTAAAATACTTAGTTACATTTCAATAAGCACCATTTAATATCTAAAATTCAAATTCATTTGTAGGGCTTACCATTAAACAAAGGAATTTTTTTTATTAATACTTAGTTACAATTTGAATGAAAAATTATCTTATAAATATTTCATATGTTTGCTTTATTACCTATCTCTTGTGTTATTTTGTATCAACCACTTGTAAAAAATTTAATGAGGCATAAAACCGACACATCTTTTTAAATAGTAAAATTAATAACTTGATGAATGACTGAAATCGTACTAAATCTGGACAATTCAATTAATTTGAAGTTTTTAAAACTAAATTAGATAAACAATTACAAACGAATTCCAATAATTTCTCTCACAAGTTTGAATATTAAAATGACCTTATGTTTTTACCAGCTAGAAAACCCACATAATTCTACCAAAGAATTAAATTTTGTGTGAAAAAACGATTTTAAGAAGTATCTCAAACCCAACAAAATTTATATAATGGTCAAGTACAGTCAACTCGATTTTTTCTTTAAAAAAAAAACACATTCTAAATAGCAAGAAGGTGAAATTACTTTTAAATTGGCAAATTTTAAGAATCGGACTAATATTTAATGTTCAATGTTTGTTGCATTTACGAAAAAGATCAACTAAATATTAAGGTGAAATAGTTAAATTTTTAGCTTTTTCTATATGTATGGTACTTTAACGGCTAACCAAAACAAACATGGATATTATATATATATCTGAGATAATATTATTAACTTGATAATTACAAAATCTAAAAAATACTGACGCAATTTACACTACTAGAAATCAGCCAAAATACGTCCAACCATACCTACCGGAATCGGTCAGAAAATATCTAGATCGGTGACAAAAGTCAAATAAAAATTGTTACTAAAAAAATCTGTAGTGAATTCTTCAACCTAATTAGGGAGAAATTGTGGGAAAATGTTTGAAAATGAGAAAAAGGTCCCCCAATTGAGAATCCGAGTTTTGAGTGGGATTTCGACGTCGGATTTTGATGATTTTTAGTTGAGTGTACTCGTGAGTGAATAGGTGTTCGGAATTTGTGACTTTCACCCGATTCCGAGTCGTGGGCCCGTGCGACTTTTTGGGGAATTTCTATAATTTCGCGCTTTAGCTTCAAATTTGTTTGTTAAACTAGTTGATTGCAGTGATATTCACAATATGTAACTTATTTGAATACATTCGGGTCATTCGGAGTTTGATACTCGTGGCAAGAACGTGATTCTGAGTTTAATTGAGCAGTCGAGGTAAGTGGCTTGCCTATCCTTGTGTTGGGGACTTCCTCCTTAGGGTATTTGACGCTAAATGTTGTGTGGGCGCCGTGTACGTGAGGTGACGAGTACGTACACGAGCCATTATTTAAAAAATCTCATATTTCCCTTGCTAAACATAAACTGTTTTTTTTTCTCTTCTATGAACTTGCTCGCATATGATATATTGTCTAGTTTAGATTAGGAAAGCATGCTTACGTGCTTAATTTCTTACTTAATTTTCTGTGCGCCATGCTTAGTTAATCCCTTAATTGCCTTATCTGTGATTAGTATAAACTGTGTAAATTCGATGTTATGCTTGTCATTCATCCTGCATAGCATATTTAAATTGGGACTACAGACGTTTTCCGCGAGATCCCCCTGTACTGCATATTTATTTTGGGACTACGGACGTATTCTGGGAGATCCCCCTGTACTGCATATTTATATTTGGGACTAGAGACGTATTCCGAGAGATCCCCCTTGTACTGCATAATCATTTGGAACTACGGAACGGTATCCCGGGAGATTCCACTTTGTGATATATATTGTGTTGAGCCGATGACTCTCTTTACTGTAGAACTTATATTGTTTTTCTTAAACTGTTTATTGTATACATTACTTATCTTTGTACTGTTTTAAATTGATTTATATAGAAATTCAATAGAGCCTTAACCTGACCTCATCACTACTTGACTGGGGTTAGGCTTGGCACATACTGAGTACCAAATGTGGTGTAGTCATGCCTTTTCCTGCACATGTTTTCGTGTGTAGATCCTGGTACGAGCTATCAGCCTCGTGGTTAGTCGTTGCAGCTGATTTTAGGAGACTGCAAGGTATTTCTGCCGCGTTCGCAGGATCCTCCGAGTCCCCTTCCATTCTAGCTTGTAGAGATTTTTCTTATGTACTTTCCAGTTTTTTCTAGAGCTACAGTAGGGTTAGAAGCTTGGGAATATTCTGACACTCCGGGTCTTGGGGAGTTATATTTTGTATGAGCCAAGTGGCCAGTACGTTATTTCTATCCTTTCCCTTATCCCCTTTATTGCTTGTGTTTTATTTCTTTTTTTCCCTTATTAGTAGGCTTGCCTAGTCGTAGAGACTAGGTTCCGTCAGGACACATTCAGAGGGTAAATCGGGTCGTGACAAGTTAGTATCAGAGCGTCTAGGTTCATAGGAGTCACAAGTCACAAGCCGATTTATTAGGTCTCGCAGATCGGTGTGGGGACGTCCGTATATATCTTCAGGAAGCTATGTAACTGTAAGAACAATCATATTTCTTTGATTTCCTTGTCGTGCGAGTTATTGACATCAAAATTCTAAAGTTCTATTCTACACTTGTCCACAGATGGTGAGGACCCGTACTGGGAGGATCGACGACCAAGCACCCGAGCCCCCTGCTAGAGCCGCTAGAGGCTGGGGTCGGGGTAGAGGAGGACAATGCGGTGCAACCCGAGCACCTGCGAGAGCGGCGGCAGAGGAGCCCCTAGCAGCTCCAGCTGGAGGGCCGACACAGGAGATTCCTGTTGCTGCTACAACTTTACATGAGACTTTAGCTCAGTTCATGAGCATGTTCAGCACTCTAGCTCAGGCTGGACTACTTCCGATAGCTCCCGCCACATCTCAGGCCGGGGGAAGGGCACAGATTCCTGCAGCTCGCACTCCTGAGGAGAGGGGCCAGGTTGATCAGGCCTTAGAGTATATTCATATGCCCCCAGTGGCTCTGGTACAACATGAGACCAGGGTAGCTACTTCTGAGTAGAGCAGCTCAGACTTGAGAGGTATAAGAAGTACTACCCACCTACTTTCAGCGGACTAGCTTCAGAGGATGCTATGGGTTTTCTTGAGAAGTGTCATCGTATTCTCCGCACTATGGGCATTATGGAGACTAGTGGGGTTTCTTTTACCTTTTTTCAGCTGAGGGGATCGGCATATTAGTGGTGGCGTGCCTATGAGCTGAGTAGTCCGGACGAGGAAGCCTCACTCACTTGGACTCAGCTTTCAGAGATGTTTCTGCGAGAGTATGTCCCTCAGAGCCTCAGGGATACTTGGCATGCGGAGTTTGAGCAGTTGCGCCAGGGTACTATGACTGTGTCGGAGTATGCAGTCCATTTCAGTGAGTTAGCTCGGCATGCACTAGCCTTGGTTGCCCCAGTCAGAGAGAGGGTTCGGGATTTCATTGAGGGACTTCACCCTAGCATTGCTAGGAACGTAGAGGGCATGTTTGCCCGGGACCAAGATGAGAGATAGGCCAAGAGGTCTCGAAAGACTGGCCATTTTTCAGGAGCTCGTGCACAGAAGCACCCTATGGTAGGGTCTTTGTGGGTCGCCCTGTTCATTCAGCTCTTCCAGCAGCCAGCGGTATTCCAGCTCCTCCTAGACCTAAGGAGCCCTATTATGCACCACCCGTATCCAGTATGCCTCCAGTTCGAAGTGCTATTACCGACCAGTCCAGCAGGCCAACTCTCATTCAGTCTTAGCCGCAGCGTCCTCCGAGGGGTTGTTTTGAGTGTGGTGACACTCGTCACATGATTAAAGATTGCCCAGAGCCAGGAGGGGTGCACCTCCACAGTCTTATCAGCTTCCACGTGCTCCGCTGGGTCCTCCAGCTATTCTTCCATCCCCAGCTGCCACTTCACCTATTCAGCCAGCTCGAGGTAGAGGTAAGGGAGGTAGAGGTCACCCTAGAGGTGGAGGCCAGGCCATATACTATGCCCTTCCAGCCCGTTCCGAGGACGTTACTTCAGTTTCAGTCATCACAGGTATTGTCCATGTTTGTTATAGGGATGCATCAATATTATTTGACCGGAGCTCTACGTATTCATATGTGTCCTCTTATTTTGCTCCACATTTGGGGATATCTCGGGATTCTTTGAGTTCCCCTATTTATGTATCTACTCCTATGGGAGACTCTTTAGTTGTGGACCGCGTATATCGGTCGTGTTTGATTACTCTTAGTGGTTTTGAGACCATGTCTGGTTTATTATTATTTAGCATGGTAGATTTTGATATTATCTTAGGCATGGACTGGTTGTCACCCCATTATGCTATTCTTGATTGTCACGCTAAGATCGTGATGCTGGCTATGCTAGATTTGCCGAGATTAGAATGGATAGGTACCTTAGAGTATACTCCCCGTAGGGTCATTTCATTTCTTAAGGCTCAACGGATGGTTGAGAAGGGGTGTGATGCGTATTTGGCCTATGTGAGAGATGTCAGTGTTGATACCCCTCCACTTGAGTCATTCCTAGTAGTGAGGGAGTTTCCTGATGTATTCTCAACTGATCTTTCGAGTATGCCGCCCGATAGAGATATTGGTTTCGGCATTGATTTGTTGCCGGGCACTCATCCCATTTCTACTCCTCCTTACCGTACGGATCCTCCTGAATTGAAGGAGTTGAAGAAGTAGTTACAGGAGTTACTTGATAAGGGTTTCATCAGGCCTAGTGTATCACCTTTGGGTGCTCCAGTGCTATTTGTGAAGAAAAAAAATGACTCTATGCGTATGTGTATTGATTATCGGCAGCTGAACAAGGTTACAGTGAAGAAAAGGTATCCTTTGCCTCGAATTGATGAATTATTCAACCATTTACAGGGTTCCAGAGTATTCTCCAAGATTGACTTGCGATCTGGCTATCATCAGCTGAAAATTCGGGAGCCGGACATCCCGAAGTCTGCCTTCAGGACCAGATATGGTCACTATGAGTTTCTTGTCATGTCATTTGGGCTGACCAATGCCCCAACAGCTTTTATGCATTTGATGCACAGTGTGTTCCGTCCTTATCTTGATTCCTTCGTCATTGTGTTTATTGACGACATCCTGGTATATTCCCGATCATGGGAAGATCAGAGCAGCACTTGAAGACCATGCTTCAGACTTTGAGGGAGAAGAGATTGTATGCAAAATTCCCTAAGTGTGAGTTCTGGCTTGATTCAGTGGCATTCTTGGGCCACATAGTGTCTTGTGATAGGACTAAAGTATATCCGAAGAAGGTGGAGACGGTACAGAGTTGACCTAGATCGTCATCAGCTACAGAGATCCGCAGTTTCGTTGGTTTGGAAGGGTACTACCGTCGCTTTGTAGAGGGATTTTCATCTATCGCAACATCTATGACCAGACTGACCCAGAAGGGTGATCCGTTCAGGTGGACCGAGGAGTGTGAGGAGAGCTTTCAGAAGCTCAAGACGGCTTTGACTACGGTCTCATTATTAGTGTTGCCTACGGGTTTGGGGTCCTACACTCTTTATTGTGATGCCTCAAGGATTGGCCTTGGAGCAGTATTGATACAGGACAGTAGGGTGATTGCCTACGCGTCCAGGCGGTTAAAGGTGCATGAGAAGAATTATCTGGTTCATGACCTCAAGTTAGCAACTATTGTTCACGCCTTGAAGATCTGGCGTCACTATTTGTACGGTGTTCCCTGTGAGATTTACACTGATCACTGGAGTTTACAGCACTTGTTCAGGCAGAAGGACCTTAATCTACGTCAGCGGAGGTGGTTGGAGCTACTTAAAGACTATGATATCACTATATTATATCACCCGGGGAAGGCCAATGTAGTGGCCGACGCCTTGAGTCGCCACGCGGAGAGTTTGGGGAGCTTGGCATATCTTCAAGCGGCTGAGAGGCCTTCAGCCTTGGATGTTCAGTCTTTAGCCAGCCAGTTCGTGAGGTTGGATATTTCAGAGTCTAGTCGGGTATTAGCTTGTGTGGTTTCTCGATATTCTCTTTATGACCGCATTAGAGAGCGCCAGTATGATGACCCCCATCTTCTGGTTCTTCAAGACAGGGCCCGACGAGGAGATGCCAGAGATGTGTCTATAGATGATGATGGCGTGATGAGGATGCATGGGCGGATCTGTGTGCCCAATGTAGATGGGCTTCGAGAGTTGATTCTGGAGGAGGCCCATAGCTCGCCGTACTCTATCCATCCGGGTGCCGCGAAGATGTACCAGGACCTGAGACAGCACTATTGGTGGAGAAGGATGAAAAGGAGATAGTGGAATTTGTGCCCAGATGCCTCAACTATCAACAAGTTAAATATGAACATCAGCGACCAGGAGGATTACTTCAGTAGATTGAGCTTCTAGAGTGGAAGTGGGAGCGTATCACCATGGACTTTGTAGTTGGACTTCCGTGGACTTTGAGAAAGTTTGATGCCAGAGTTGACCGCTTATTCTTTAGGGAGGTTGGTTGAGGTTTATATCAAAGAGATCATCCGCCTTCACGGTATTCCAGTATCTATCATCTCAGATAGGGGTACCTAGTTCACATCACGGATCTGGAGAGCCGTACAACAGGAGTTGAGCATCAGAGTGGAGCTGAGCACAACCTTTCACCCTCAGACGGACGGGAATTCTGAGCGCACGATTCAGATTCTTAAGGATATGTTTTGCGCCTGTGTGATGAAGTTCGGAGGTTCATGGGACCAGTTCTTTCCACTCGTAGAGTTTTCCTACAATAATAGTTACCAGTCCAACATTTAGATAGCACCGTATGAGGCTTTTACGGTAGCGGTGCTGGTCCCCAGTGGGTTGGTTTGAGCCGGGTGAGGCCCGATTATTGGGTACAGATTTAGTCCAGGATGCCTTGGACAAGGTTAAGGTGATTCAGGAGAGACTTCGCACAGTCCAGTCTCGACAGAAGAGTTTTGCGGACCGGAAGGTTCGCGGTTTGGCATTTACGACTGGTGATCGACTTTGGCTGCGGGTATCGCTTATGAAGGGCATCATGAGGTTCGGGAAGAAGAGAAAGTTGAGTGCGAGGTTCATTGGACCATTTGAGATATTGCGGCGTGTTGGGGAGGTTGCTTATGAGCTTGCCTTGCCTCCCAGCCTAGCAAGAGTTCACCTGGTATTCCACGTGTCTATGCTCTGGAAGTATCACGGTGATCCGGCTCATGTGTTAGATTTCAGCTCATTCCAGTTGGACAAGGATCTATCTTATGTTGAGGAGCCAGTAGCCATTTTGGATAGGCATGTCAGAAACATCGGGTCCAAGAGCATTGCGTCAGTAAAGGTCAAGTGGAGGGGTCAGCAGGCCGAGGAGGCCACTTGGGAGACCGAGTAGGATATGTGCAGCCAGTACCCTTGTCTTTTCACAGCTTCAGGTATGTCCTTATACTCGTTCGAGGACAAATGATTATTTTAAGAGGGGAGGATGTAACGACCCGACATGTCGTTTTGAGAGTTAGATTCCCGATCCCCTAATAACTGCTTTCCTCACGTTTGTTTCTGCTTTTGGGACTTTCCGGAGTGATTAGCTACGAAGTTCTGAGGGTTTTGGGACACTTAGCCCCTAATTTTGAGTTTAAGCCTTAGAAATCGGACCGTAATTGGAACAGTGTGAAGACGGGTTCGGAATAGAATTTTGTCAACTCTGTTAGCTCCGTTGAGTGACTTTAGGGTTAGGAGTGTGTCCGGGATGTGTTTTCGAGGTCTGTAGTGGATTTAGGCTTGAATTAGCGAAAATTAGAATTTCGGCAATTTCGGCCGATAGGTGAAATTTTGATACTTGACTCGGAATGGAATTCCGGGAGTGGTTGTTGGTTCGTGGTGTCATTTGGGACTTGTGTGTCAAAATTTGAGGTTGATCGGACTAGTTTTTGACATGTTTCGGCATCGTTGGGGATTTCAAAAATTTGATAATGTCTTAGGCTTGAATTTATGTTTAATTCTTGTTTTTGGTGTTATGTGATGTGGTTTGAATGATCGACTAAGTTCGAATGAGGTTATAGGACTGGTTGGTGGTTTTGGTTGAGGTCCCGGGGGCCTCGGGTGTGTTTCGGATGCTCAACGGGAAGGTTTTAGACTTAAGCTAAAAGCTGAAGTTGTTGGTTCTGGTGTTTCGCACCTGCGAAAGGGGAGCCGTAGGTGCGGTGGGGGTTGCGCAGGTGCGGATTTTCCCAAGGTCGGCTGGGATCGCAGATGCATCTTGGAGACTGTAGATGCGGGACCGCATATGCGGCCTAGATACCGTAGGTGCGGCCCTAGCCCAATTAATGAATTTTCGCACCTGCGATGCCTTTTCCGCAGGTGCGGGACCGCAGGTGCGGGACCGCAGGTGCGGGACCGCAGTTGCGGCCCAATTGACCTTAGAAGCAGAAATCGCTGGGTAGAAATAGGGAAAAATCGAGGGTTTGAGTTCATAACTTAAAAAATCAAATTGGAGCTCGGGATTTGGCGATTTTGTAAGAATTTTGAAGAGGAGATCAATAGGTAACGAGTCCTAGTCCTATTTCCCCTGTATTTCATCAGTCTATAGTGAATTCTTCAACCTAAATAGGGAGAACATGTGGGAAAATGTTTGAAAATGAGAGAAAGGTCCCCAGTCGAGAATCCGAGTTTTTCCATCACTAAAACATAAACTATTTTTTTTCTCTTCTATGAACTTGCTCTCATATGATATATTGTTTAGTTTAGATTAGGAAATAATTCTTACATGCTTAATTGCCTACTTGATTTTATGTGCTCCATGCTTAGTTAAGCCCTTAATTGCCTTATCTGTGATTAGTATAAACTGTGTAGATTCGATGTTATGCTTTTCATTCATCCATCATAGCGTATTTAAATTGAGACTACGGGCGTATTCCGGGAGATCCCCCTGTACTGCATATTTATTTTGGGACCACGGACATATTCCAGGAGATCCCCCTATACTGCATATTTATTTTGGGACTACGGACGTATTCTGGGAGATCCCCCCTGTACTGCATAATCATTTGGAACTATGGGACGGTATCCTGGGAGATTCCACTTTGTGATATATATTGTGTTTAGCCGAGGACTCTCTTTACCGTAGAACTTATATTGTTTTTCTTAAATTTTTTACTGTATACATTACTTATCTTTGTACTTGTTTAAATTGCTTTATATAGAAACTCAGTAGAGCCTTAACCTGACCTCGCCACTACTTGACTCGGGTTAGGCTTAACACTTACTGAGTACCAAATGTGGTGTAGTCATGCCCTTTCCGGCACATGTTTTCATGTGCAGATCCAGGGACGAGCTATCAGCCTCGTGGTTAGTCGTTGCTGCTGATTCCAGGAGATCGTAAGGTATTTCTGCCGTGTCCGCAGGATCCTCCTAGTCCCCTTCCATTCTAGCTTGTAGAGATTTTTCTTATATACTTTCCAGTTTTTGCTAGAGCGACAGTAGGGTTAGAAGCTTGTGAATATTGTGACACTCTGGGTCTTGGGGAGTCATATTTTGTATGAGCCGAGTGTCCAGTACGTTATTTATATCATTGTCCTTATCCCCTTTATTTCTTGTGGTTTATTTCAATTTTTCCCTTAATAGTAGGCTTGCCTAGTCATAGATACTAGGTGCTGTCACGACACCTTCAGAGGGTAAATCGGATCATGACACCACATGACTTCCCTTTTTAACAAGTTTCCAAGTAATTAAAATTTCCTTAATTTAAAATATTTAAGAAATAACAGTGCAACTACTAGTTTGTGTCAAGGCCTGGTGTCACAAGTGTATGAGCAACTAGCAGAATATACAAAAGAATACTAGTCAATTGTTTGAAGTGAAATAGAAAGAAAATACAAGCAAGAGAAAGACTCAGGCTGCTGCAGAACGGGCTCAGAAGGGCAGCTCACTGCGAAGTGTCAGAAATCAGGGATGCACGTCAGACTGATATCCAGATGTACCTTCCTCCGATCCTGCACATTTAGTGCATAAGTATAGCGTGAGTAAATAAAAAACATGTACCCCGTACCTTTACAGTCTAACCTCGAAGAAGAAGTGACGAGGGGTCGACTTTGACACTTACTATGGGCAAAAATGAAATGTCAAAATTTATAACTAAACATAGATCACATAAATATTGCTAAAAGCTAAATCATAGGAAAATAATAGGCAATCCTCTCATAATAATAAATCCCAAGTTTGTTTCCATCATTTAACAATTTATATCTCAAGAAAATGAAGCAATATCAATTTTAATTAGTTCTAAATATTTATCACGCGCAAATTATGCCAATGTCGTATGGCCTGATCCAACATTAAATATTTAAACTTTGCACTATCGAGGGTCAAATGACACAAAATATAGATGCATTTATCTGATACCGAGGCGTTCAACCTGCTCCACGAAAAGAGAAAATACTTTATAACAACAAATTCAAGATTTATTAAGAGGCAATTATTTTATGAAACACCTGTAACGACCCGGCCGTTCGTTCTGAGCATTTATAGCCCCATTTCCCATATCTATGCTTATTTATGTGTTGTAAAACTGTGTTGAGTTGGTAAGTTTGGATTCGGAGTAGCTTTGGAGTGAAATGATCATTTAGTTTTTTTAATTACAAAGCTAAGTTAGAAAAGTCAATCGTAAGTTGACTTATGAGTGAACAAACTCTGATTTGGATTTTCATGATTCAGTTAGCTTCTTCGGGTGATTTTAAGCTTAGAAATGTGTTCAGAATGTTATTTTAAGGTCCAATGTATAATTAGGCTTGAATTGGCGAAATTGTATTTTTGGCAATTTCCGGTCGGCAGTGGAAAATTAGCTATCGGGTCGGAATGGAATTCTAGAAGCTTGAGCATGTCGTAGTGTCATTTTGGATGTGTGTGCAAATTTTCAGGTCATTTGCACGAGGTTTGGTTAGTTTCGGCATCGTTGGTGAATTTTGGAAGTTTGAAGATCCTTAGGCTTGAATCATGGGTTGATTTGGTGTTTCGATGTTATTTTGGGTGTTCCGAGGATTCGACTTGGTTCGGGTGATTGTTTATGGCGTGTTGGTACTGTTGGTTGAGGTCCCGAGGGCCTCAGGATTATTTTGGATGGTTAACGAGAAATTTAGAATTTGGAAAATGCAGCTGGAAGCTGCTGGTGTGGCCGCACCTGCGGATGGGGAGCCGCAGGTGCGGACGACATGTCGCAGATACGGAAAATGGAGGCCTAGCATTGAGCGCAAGTGCGGAAGAGAGGATCGCACCTGTGAGCCCGCAGCTGTGAAGGGGAAGCCGCAAGTGCGAGGTTGGGTGTTTAAATGAGTTCCGCAGGTGCGCACCTGGGACCGCAGGTGGGGTCGTGCAGATGCGAGGAAGAGGGGCGCAGGTGCGGAACTCTTGAAAACCTATATAAGTAACCCTTCACGAAATTTTACCCTTTCTCCACCATTGTTGAACGGGTTTTTGAGCTAGGGCAGTGTTTTTCAAGAGACATCACTGAGGTATGTTGTTTGGGATTAATTACACGCGTTTATGATGCTTTTTTCATTGATTAGGCATGAAATTTGTAGGAGTTTAGGGTGAAAATGAGGGAGTTAGGTCTTGAGTTTTGGAGAGTCTTAGGTAGGGATTTGAGGAACCAAACGGAGCCCGATTTTGATAAATTTTATATGGTTAGACTCAGAAGAGGACGAGGGTTTTGATTCTGCCATTGTTGACCGTTTTCGAGACGTGGGCTCGAGGACCAAATTTTGGCCTATTTCGGATTTTTGGCATATTTTGTAGTTTTTATTGTGGAACTCGATTCATTAGCCTATGTTGATGGTATTAATTTGATTATGGTTAGATGCAGAGCTTTTGGAGACCGAGTTTTAAGACGAGGGCATCCCGCAGTAGGATTTTACGCTGCTAAGGTAAGTAACAATTTTAACTCTGAATTTGAGGGTATAAACCCGGAGAATTTGTTATCATGTTATTGTTTAAAGGTGATACCCATTCTAGGTGATAGGCGTGTGGGTGTGCACCGCGAGGGATTGAGACTTGGTCCGTCTCGTGAGGCTGTGAGGCTTAATGGCTATTATCTGTAGTTATGTGTTTACTTTTGTTGAACTTGTTTGCCTTCATATTAGAGATCATGTTTAGGCTTTATTCATGCTCACATTATTTTTACTCAGTCATAGAAGTTATTCAATATGTTTACCTCAGTCTCTACTATTTTGCTGATTTGTTGTGATACTTGATGTGGGTTGTGTCCCCTTATTTGTCGATGATGGCGAGGCTAGTGAGGTACATGACTGAGTGAGGCCGAGGGCCTGGTTGTGAGGATATTAATATCATAGCGCGTGAGCTGTCCACGTAGCATGTGAGCTGATCATGTGGGTCCAGGTATTGATACCATAGCGTGTGAGTTTCTCGCGTAGCACGTGAGCTGTCGTGCGGATCCAGATATTGATATTGTAGCACGTGAGTTGTTGGTGCCTAGCACAGAGTGTTGAGTGCTGAGTAATGGAATACCACTGTTGTGAGGTCGTATTCACTTTTGTTGTTGCTGCATTTTACCTGTTAATTTCTTTGTAGCATTTATTAAGTTGTTGAAATTTACCTGTTTATTCATGTTATTGATAAACTGTGGAAATAAATAATTTGATTGTGTTGCTGAGCTCGTCACTACTACTAAGTTTCTTAGTTATTCCTGTTACTACTGAGTCGGTTGTACTCATACTGCACCCTGCACTTTATGTGCAGATCAAGGTGAGTTAGAGTGCGGCGATTGTTGATTTTAGGCCGGCTATCTGTGGAGATTACAAGGTAGCTGCCAACGTCCGCAGTACCTTGTTTCTATTTTTTATCATTTATTCCTTTGGATAGTATTTATAGTTAGACAGTTATGGATCTTAGTTCATAGTTTTAGACTCTCATGACTTAGTGACACCCCGATGTTTGGGGCTCGTTTCCGTACTTTATATTAATATTATTTAGAGTTGATTTAGTTTATGAAAATCTAAAGGCTGGAAATGTTTTATTAATTTCATATAATTGATTTAGTAGTAATATTTTTGAAATAGGCTTGCCTTGTAACACGATAGGAGCCATCACGACCATGGTTAGATTTTTGGGTCGTGACAAGGTGTTATCACAGCCAAGTTTACGTAGGTTTCACAAGTCATGAGCGGGTTTAGTAGAGTCCTGCGAATCGGTACGGAGATGTCTGTACTTATCTTCGAGAGGCTGCAGAACCTTTAGGAAAATTCACATTCTTGGATTCTTATCATGTGTTTGTGTATTCTAGTAACTAAACATCTGTTATCTCATTCTCTCACAGATGGTGAGGACTCGTGCTACCGGTCAGGAGGGGCAGTCATCAGCTCGGGCTGCGAGAGGCCGATGCCGCTGTAGAGAAGGAGTCATCGCCAGCGCAGCAGCTGGGGCAGCACCTACAGATCTCCCAGTTATTCCCGCTCAGGATCAGGTCCCTAAAAGTAGAGGTTCTGGCGGGACCAACTCAGGCACCACCTGTGCCTATTGTTATTACAGGCCTTCAAGAGGCCCTCTCCTAGATTCTATCAGTGTGTATGGGCCTTGATCAGCTGACTTCAGCTACTACGGCCATAGCTACTTCTCAGGCCGGGGGAGGCACTCAGACTCTCGCTGCCCGCACACCTGAGCAGGTAGTTCAGGGACTTATAATTAACAGTCAAGTGGCCCGTCCAAGAATTTAAGTAAATGAAATTTAACCTTTTACCATTCCTTTATCAAGTTACAAGATAATTTAAGCAATTTAGTTAACAAGTAGGGTGCAAACATCGCAAATATAGCATGGTAAGGATCTTAGACTACCTGAACATAAGCATAATTAGTATCTACGTATGAACTCTCGTCACTTCGTGCGTACGTAGCCCCCAAAAATAGAAGCACTTATTAATTAATTCACCTATGAGGTTAATTCTCTCTTACAAGGTTAGAAAAGAGACTTACCCCGTCTCAAAGCTTACTTTCTAGTCCAAGATTGTGCTCAATCCCTGAATTCGCTGCCAAACAACTCGAAACTAGTCAAATATTATATAAAATAATCCATACATGTTCAAAATTTCATATCCTAACTTTCAAAGTGATTTCCCAAGCCTATTTGGAGAATCCATAAAATTTTGAAGAAATTTGTTACCCATAACCTCATGAACTCAAATATATGATTTTCAGTAAATTCCATAACCCGTTCGTGGTTAAATCCCATTTTTATCAAAAACCTAGGTTTTCCATCTAACCCATAAATTTCACAAATTTACATGTTAAAATCTATCCATAATCTATGTATTGTCACGCCTCCTTTTTTTTCCGAAAGAGGGGATAAGTGAGTTTTTCCAATTTAAGTGACATTATTTGAAATGACATCATTTTAATTTTATTTCAGAGTCGCCACTTCGGATAATTTAGGGTGTCCCAAGCCACCGGTTTATTTTAAATCCCAATCGAGGAAGTTGACTCTTATTTATGGTTCGCGAACACAGAAGACCAGGTAAGAAATTTTTTAACTCGGGAGAAGGTGTGAGGCACTCTCGAGTTTCGTGATTTTAGCGCAGTCGCTCAACTATTAATATTTAACCTAATTTTATGATTATTACATATTTGAAACCTATTGTGCATTTTTACCTTTTAAACCGCTTTTGATTATTTATGGAATTATTTCTTGAACATGTTACGATGTCGTACACTTGTAATTTTGGTACACGTTTCAA
Organism: Nicotiana paniculata; assembly: GCA_005239505.1. Lineage (NCBI taxonomy): Eukaryota > Viridiplantae > Streptophyta > Magnoliopsida > Solanales > Solanaceae > Nicotiana > Nicotiana paniculata. Next base: position 61,268 of record ML337728.1, read on the forward strand.
GCCGCACCACATGAAATGCACCCGCGATTTACGATATATTTATTTTATTAATATTCGAAGTTATGGTCGAGTCACGTGAAATGCACACTTGAGTTGGGATTTACGTATCGTGATCATACCACGGGAACCGTACCATAGTCACAATGATTTACTTATCGCGCCTAAAGCAAGCTACGATATTTATGAATATTAACGACCTAAGCATTCTCCTAAAGGCCCAGTTAAACAAGATAAAATGACAACAATAAAAATTAGCCGAAGTCTAACATTGTGTTCGAACTTTCATGGCCCAAGTTCATTTAGAAATATCCTCTACGGGGATCTATTGTCTCCATTATACTAACATGTCAACATGTATTCATTCACAAGAATTCACAAATTGCTTATAATTTAAAAAAAAAAAGTTTAATCAAAGATTCAATTCACACAAATCTGAAATGTAAATTTGCAAGTCATTCACAAAATGAAAATTAAAGCATGAATTGCAAACAAACACAAACACTCAAGGGAGATAATTCCAAAAAAAATAAATAGAGGAAAGTAAAAGAAAAGATCTTTGACTAATCTTCCTTTATATTAAAGAACAATCGAGATCCAACTCAAGTGCACATCAACAGTTGCTTCAAGCTCACGGGCCCGGACCGGAATATTGTTTTCGTAAAGTAGAGACCCTGAAACAGGTTCACGAATACCATCAATGTCTACTGGAGGAGAAGCAATGAAGTCCCACTGGCGTGCATCCAGTAGGAATTGAACCTACGGATTCGCCAATTATGAGTTGGGCGCTTTAACCATTTAGCCATGGATGCTTAGCGGGGATCCTCGTACATGGTGAATAACCAAATTCCAATTGAAATGAAATCTTTAGGATAAATCAATGCAATTTAGGAGGAATCAATGAGAGGACATCAATTCAAATCCTGGATTTTCGAATTGAGAGATATCAAGAATTCTCACCATTTCTTAGATTCATGGACCCAATTCAATTCAGTGGGATCCTTCTACAAAAGGCGGCAAGATGATATCTTGAGCAGTTACATATCCAAGACCCTTGACACAAATAGATGCCAAGGAGGCAGCGGGGATTCGAATTCCCCTGGGGGTAGGGTACTACGAAAGGAAGTTGATCATGGATTACCAATAAGTCTAAAATTGATTCTTCCTGGGTCGATGCCCGAGCGGTTAATGGGGACGGACTGTAAATTCGTTGGCAATATGTCTACGCTGGTTCAAATCCAGCTCGGCCCAATAATTCGCCAATCCGCCATGAGATGATATAACCCCCTTTGTACTTCAGAAATACCCGATCCGNTATTTTGCAATCAGTTTCGCTACAGCACCCGCTGCTCTAGCCGACTGATAAATCCAAGCAAAATTGCTATATCATCAATTCAAAGGAGAGAAATGAGTTTGGATATAATGTTGATTCAAAAGAATTTAACTCTTACAGAATTGATGAAGAAGGGGATATTGATTATCGAACCCCGTTATGGTTATCTCATATCCACCTTTTTCTTTTCGTATGATTTTGCTTACGAAAGGTAATCAAAAAAGAAAGAAAATGGGTTCTTCTTTCTTTTATCACTTAGGAGCCGTGTGAGATGAAAGTCTCATGCACGGTTTTGAATGAGAGAAAGAAGTGAGGAATCCTCTTTTCGACTCTGACTCTCCGATGGACTTACCAGCCTTGATTGTTACAAAGGGCGATGCTACCGCATCGAGCGTGTTGTTGGAGGCAGCTTTTGTTGTTGCCGGAACTATGTGGTATGGTTCGGAAACAACCCCGATTGAATTATTTGGGCCACTCGTTACCAATGGGATCAGGGGTACTTCCAGCAAGAAATATATCGAAGTACTTCACCTTCAAAAAGCGTAGATTTTTTTTTCAAAAATTTTCTCGAATCACGTGTTTTTCTCCTCGTAAGACTGAGAGAAATGAATAAATATGAAATGAAAAAAAAAGAATCAAATCGNCTCCGCAAGGTTCGTCCAAGGAGGGTGAGTCAGGGCCTAAGATCAGGCCGAAAGGCGTAGTCGATGGACAACATGGGTTGACGTATAGTGCGACTTGTCAGATATATTGGGTCATATGGTATTTCCTCGTTCTCTCCCTCGGTCCAAATTAAATTTTTTTTAATCCTTTTATTCGCGAGGAGCTGGATGAGAAGAAACGATGAAATCGTAAAACTATATGATTCATCAGAAAAGGGCATAATAACCTCGATGGCGACCTCAACGGCAACCTCCATCGGTGGTGTTTGGAGGTAAGTTTCAGCTGCTATTTTATGGATTTCGCAACTGTTTTTGGGCATTTTAGTGACTGTTCTATAGCTGATTTTCGCTACTCTTTTTGGCTATTTTCGTAGCTGATTTTTGCTACGATTTTGGGGTGAATTTTGAGGTATTTTGGTGTGAGATTTAGGTGCTGATTTTGGGGGGTAGTTATGGAGGGTTTGAGCTCTATTTTGGGGCTGGTTTAGGGTTGAAACAGAAGAGTTTTAATGAAGAAAAGGGGCTGCTTTCATGGATGTTTGGGCATCCATTTTTGCTGGAAATGAAGCTCTTTTTGTTGGTTTTTATGGAGTTTCAAGGCTCATCCATGGTGGTTTTAGGTTGTTTTTGCAGCTGGGTTTATGGTTGATGTTAATGCTATTTTTTGAAGCAGCTTTTATGGTGTTTGAAGGATTTTTTTTAGCCAAACTTGCTTGTTCTCTCGGCTCTCTTTCTATCTCTATCAAGATATGTTCCTTTTGTATGTTGTGTGAGTGGAAGATATATAGGTGTAGGTATAGGAATTAATTGGTGCCAAGAAAAAAGATTGTGTATGTGCATGTGATTTTTGAGGGAGAGCATGTGAGTTTGTTACAAAAGATAAGGAAGAATCTAGCCACATGAAAATGACTCATTGACTCTTGCTTTATGTAATATTTTTTCTTTTCTTTTTAGAGTGTAAAATAAAAATACTAGCTAATTGTTTTAAAATCAAGAACATAGAATGTTTTTAGTGATTTTTAATTTTCTTTAATAAAACCTCTAAAGGTAAACCAAGAGCTAAAATACATAGGTTAAACTTAAAAATATTTACATATTAAAAGATGGTGAAATATTTAAATTTGGTCAAAAATTAAGTGCTCACAATAATTAAACTCACATTAGGTAGAAATTACTTACCCTCAAAAGCAAAGTTGAAATTCCCTTTTTTTAAGTTTCAAAATCACCCAAATTTGTGAAAAATGAGAGGAAAAAGGCCTATGTCCCATTTTTAAAATGTTTCTGCCCAGGGATCCTTATACGCAATCGCGACCAAGCACATGCGATCACGAAGAAAAAGGCCCGAGGAGCCCCGGAAATTCTTTACGCAAAGCGGGGCCAGGCACACGAACGCGAAAGGAAACAAGGGTGGCCCAGTCCCAAGACTAGGCTTATATGCGAACACAACCCTTCAACCGCGAACACGAAGGCCAAAGGGCCCAGACCTCCGCGAACCGAAGGGAAAAATTCCCCCAGCCCCAGTCCCCCAAATCCTTCAATGCAAACGCGAGGGTCTTTCCGCTTTCGTGTAGAAGGAAACCAGAACTGGGAATTTTTTGTTTTTCATACTTGAGCCAATCCCGTTCAACTACACCAACAATTCTATAAACATAATACAGACCCGTTCGAACTCTTGAAACGTGTAAAATAACCAAAAACCAAGAATCATACCCCAAAACCAAATTGATCAAAATATGAACTTCAAGTTTCCAAATCGCTCCTAACGCGTCGAATCATACTTAAGCTAGTCGGAATGATACCAAATTTTGCGTGCAAGTGCTAAATTACCATACAGAAGTCTTAGAATCCCATTTGTACCTCGATATCACCAAAACCTACTCATAACCAAATTTAATGAACTTTAAAAAACTTCAAAGAGCCAACTTTCACTATTAGGCGCCGAAACGCTTCTGGGTCATCCAAAACCCGATCCAAACATATGCCCAAGTCAGAAATCATCATACGAACCTATTGGAACTGCAAAATCCTGATTTCGAAGCTGTTTGCTCAAAATGATGACCGAAGTAAAACTTAGCCTTTTTAGCCAACCTTAAGGAACCAAGTGTTCTGATTTCAACCCGAACCCTTCCAAATCCTGAACTAACCATCCCCGCAAGTCATAAAATAGTAAAATTATGTATGGGAAGTCTTATTTATGGTAACAGGGTTCTAGAAATCAAAACGACCAGTCGGGTCATTACATTATCCACATCTTAAACAAACATTCATCCTCCAACGAGTTTAGAATCATACCTGGAGTGTTGGATATGTGTGGATATATGCTCTGCATGTCCTCCTAGGACTCCCAGGTTGCCTCCTCGACTTGTTGGCCCCTCCGCTGAACCATTACCATGGAAATCCTCTTGGAATATCAACTAGCAAACCTGCCAATAAACAATGGGCAACTGGCCCCTCTTATAACCCAAGCTCTCATCTAACAAAATTGTGCTGAAGTCTAACACATGTGACAAGTTAGCATGATACCTCCAGAGCATAGACACTTGGAAGATCCGGATGAACTCGAGATAGATTGGGAAGTAAGGCAAGCTCATAAGAAACTTCCCCAACTCGTTTCAACACCTCAAATGGGCCTATAAACCTTGGGCTTCAACTTTCCATACTTCTCGAACCTCATGACCCCTTTCATCGGTGAGACTGTCAAGAGAACCTTCTCGCACACCATAAATGGTAAATCATGCGCCTTCTAATCTACATAACTCTTCTGTCTGGATTATGCTATCGAAGTCGCTCCTAAATTATCTTTACCTTTTCCAAGTCATCATTCACCAAATCAGTACCATATAACTTAGCCTCGCCGGGCTCAAACCACCAGATTGGAGAACGACATCGCCGAACATATAAAGTCTCAAATGGAGCCATCTCGATGATGGACTGATAACTGTTGTTGTAAGCAAACTTTGGCAAAAGTAAGAATTAATCCCACAACCCTCCAAACTCAATCACATATGCTCTAAGAATGTCCTCCAAGATCTGAATTGTCCGTTGCAACTTCCCGTCGATCTGTGGATGAAATGCTTTTCTAGTCTCTACACGAGTCCCAACTCACTCTGTTCTCCTCGCTAGAAATGCAAAGTAAACTAAGGGCCTCTATCTAGTATGATGGAAACAAGCATACCATGCAACCGAACTATCTCCTGAATATAAATCTGGGCCAACCTCTCCGAAATATACGTATCAAAACTGGAATGAAGTGTGCCAACTTGGTCAACCTGTCGACAAAGTCCCAAAGTGCATCAAACTTCCGCAAGGTCCACGAAAACCCAACTACGAAGTCCGTAGGAATTCTGTCCCGATTCGACTCTGGCATAGTCATCTGCGAGAGTAGGCCACCTGGCCTCTAGTACTCATTCTTAACCTGCTGGCAATTTAGGCACCTAGCTACATACTCAACTGTCTTTATTCATACGTCGCCACCAATAATGATGTCTTAGGTCGCGATACATCTTCGTAGTACCTGGATGAATTGAATACCGAGAACTATGTGTCTCCTATAGAATTCTCTCCCTCAAACCATCGACATTAGGAATACATAGACGACCCTGGAGTCGCAAAACATCATCCTCGCTGATAGAAAGTAGTATTGTTTCTCTGAGAACCATCAAATGCGGATCATCAAAATGTCGAGCCTTGATCTGCTCCAATAGTAAAGGGTAGGCAATGACGCATGCAAGAACTCAGATGGGCTCTGAAATATCTAACCTCACAAGTCTGTTAGCCAAGGACTGAATGTCTAAATCTAGTGGCCTCTCCTCTGCTGAAATGAATGCCAAGCTACCCATACTCTCTCCCTTTCTGCTCAGGGCATCAACAAATACGTTTGTCTTGCCCATATGATAAAGAATGGTGATATAATAATCCTTCATTAACTCAATCCATCTCCACTGCCTCAAATTGAGATCCCTTTGCTTGAACAAATGATGCAAGCTACGATGATCAGTGTACACCTCACATCACACTCCATAAAGATAATGCCTCTAGATCTTAAGAGCATGAACAATCGCGACCAACTCCAAACCGCGCACATAGTAATTATTCTCATGGATCTTCAACTAACGTGAAGCATATGCAATAACTCTCCCCTCCTGTATCAATACACATCCCAAACTGATGCATGAAGTGTCGTAATTTATAGTATACACCCTCGAACCAAAAGGCAACACTAGAACTGGTGATGTAGTCAAAGCTGTCTTGATGCTTCTGAAAGCTTGCCTCGCAATCATCGGACCAACAGAACGAAGCCCCCTTTTGGGTAAATCTAGTCAAAGGTGTTGCAATAGATGAGAAGCCCTCCAAAAACCGGCGATAATAACCTGCTAACCCCAAGAAGCTCTTGATCTCAGTCGCCAAAGTGGGACGAGGCTAACTCTGAACTACCTCAATCTTCTTGGGGTCCATCTTACTACCCTCGTATGATAGAACATGCCCCAAGAATGCTACAGAATCTAGCCAAAACTCACACTTGGAGAACTTAGCATATAGCTTCTGTTCCCGCAAGGTCTGAAGCACCGTTCTCAAATGTTGTTCGTGCTCCTTCGTGTTGCGCAAATAGATCAATATGTCATCAATGAAGACAATGAGGAACGAATCAATATAAGGCCTAAACAATCTATTCATCCAATGCATAAATGATGTTGGGGCATTAGTCAAGCCGAAGGACATAACTAGAAACTCATAATAGCCATATCTAGTACGGAAAGAAGTCTTCGGAATATCCGAGTCTTCAACTGATGGTAACCTGATAAGTCGATCTTAGAGAACACACTAGCACCTTGCAACAGGTCAAACAAATCATCAATATGTGAAAACGGGTACTTGTTCTGAATCGTAACTTTGTTCAACTGGCGGTAATCAATGCATATCCGCATAGTCCCATCTTTCTACTTCACAAATAACATTGGTGCACCCCAAGATAATACACTCGGCCTGATGAACCCCTTTGCTAGAAACTCCTCAAGTTGTTCCATCAACTCTTTCAGAGCCATACGGTACGGTGGGATAGATATAGGCTGGGTACCTTGAGCCAAGTCAATACAAAAATTGATACCACAATCTGGCGGTGTGCCTGGAAGATCAGAAAAAAACATCACTACCAGAAAGTGGGCCTACGGGAACAGTTTTTTTGGCAACGGTTTACAAAGTGTTGCCATAGAGTAGATATAGTAACGGTTGCTACAGTTACAATAAAACTTTGGGTGGTATAGCACACTTTAGACATAAAACCGTTGCCATAAAGATTTGTTTCACAACGGATTTGTAAACCATCCCAATAGACATGTATATGGCAACGGGTTTGGCAAAAAAATTTCTATCGGAACGGTTATTCATTTCCCTCATTTTTTCCGCTAAAATTTAGTGGCCCGCCAAGTGACTTGTCATTTTATATTTTTTAACTAATTTAATAAATTAAAGTAAATACAATAAACCCCACCTCCACCTCCAGTAGTATTTATCGATACAATCCAAACTCCCCTCTCTGATCTCTGATCTTTTTCCTTGCCAAACTCCATTAATGGCCAAGTTTCATATTTACTAAATCTTCTCTTGGTTGACTTTCAGATTTACTTTATCACTTTCACTCTCTCTATATCTATGCAAATACCTCTTCATTTGACCACCAAAACAATCAAACCCTAAAGTTCCCAAAGCCTAAAACGTGTCACCGTTCACCATTTTGTGTCGATCTTTCCGGAACTTTTCCAAAGCATCGCCGGTTACAAACCCAATGAACTCAGATACCCACTTCTTCAAGGACAGTTTCTAGCCTTCCCCAAATCCCCAAATTCTAAAATCATATTTGTGCTCGAATCAAAAAAGCCCAAAATCGCCATAGCCTGGTAATTCTCTCTCTTCTTTTGTTCTTTTTTACTTTTTTTGTTACCATTGCTATACGTTTTTACTATGTTTTTTTAATTATTGGAAAAAAGGTTCTTAATTCATGCTGTAGTCTTTTGGGTTCTGTGTTTAATTCATGTTGTAGTCCCGTATTTTTAGCTCTGTGTTTTTAACCTGCTGATTTTATAAATACAAATTCCTTCTATTGCTGGTTTTGTTTCCTGCTGATTTTATAAATTCCTTCCTAATGGTCAATGAAGTGGGTTGGTGAATTTTTCTCATCTATCTAAAGAATCTTAAGGCTTGTTGTTGTTAGCAGCATTACATCAAGCAGTTCACATGCAGTTTTTATTTCCTTAGTTTTGCTGTCAAATTTGATTTTCAAATGTGATGTTCATTGGGAATATTTGATAACACTTGTGCTTCAGCCGTTAGTTCCAGAATATCTTTGTTTTCCGCACAGGAATTACTTTTAAAAAAATTTATCTGCATTTGTATTACTTAACTAGCACTCTAATTTGGTACTGATACATAGTGGTTTGATCGATTGACAAATGGATAATACTTATATGCTACTCGGGTTATGGTTCACATATATCCTTTAGTTTCTGGAGTCTTTTGATCAATTATTTTGCCAATTTTACTATCTTGAGAGTTAACATCTCATTCTACAGTGCCATAGTCTGATTGCTGAGATCAATAAATAATGTTGGTGATTTTATTTTATCTTTTGGCTGAATTCAAAGTGAATTCTATAGATGTCTTGTTTTTGAATGAACCAAACCTATATATTCTTATTTAAATTAGTGTATCTCTTAAGGATCAACCTGATACTTTGGATTGATTTGGAGTCCTTTTGTTTAAAAATTCAAAACCGACCAATTAGTGAATCTCAAAGAGTAGTTTTAATGGATTTTTATCCTTTGAATCAGTTTAAGGGGATTTCCTTGGTTGAATGAGGTTGGCATTTTTATGTTGTGTTATTGGAATACCCAAAGAGGGATGTGGTAAGGTCACTTCAGAAGTTCAGGTCACCTTATTTTTTTTTCCTCCTATGTTACTTGCTTACTCCGGCTCTGTTTCATTTGATGGTCTTTTTGTAGATTGTTTATGGAAATATGGATGATTAAAGTTAGATGTTTTAGTTACCCTTTCAGTTTATTATTCTTTGGCTGTGTGTTATATGTTCATCGATTTTTCTTTTGTTCGCAACATTATATAAGTGAGCTGATCTTTAGAGTTCCAAAAGGGAAAGCAACTTAGAGTTTGATGAGAATATGGTTAACAGAGAGATTGAAAAGGCTCTTTTGACAAATCCACAAAATTATTAGATGCAGAAAGCTATTGAGCTAAATTTCGGACTGAAGATATGCTTGAATTCATTAAATGGGGCAATATTTTTAATCCTTTTCGTAGATATGAGGGAAGGAAAATCTTAGGATTCAGGGCAGTTTCTTATAAATTTTTCTTTGTTGGACTTGTAATCTTTCTGGTCAAAAGCTTAGATGTTTTAATTGGAAATAGTTGGAGAGGCATCTATGAATTCAGTGCCTTATGCTGAAGTAAACTCATCCCGACATACTCATAAACGTCTGGCATAGCATCAGAAAAACAAGAGATTGAAGAACCTTCTGTTTCACTACTTATTTCTATAAATGAAATGGGCATCTCTCTGCTTTTTTCGTTTGTCCGAATCATCATCTGGTATTATTCTTTTCTTGCTTGCAATGTGAATCGTTGTCTTTATTTTTTCTTATATTATGTGCTGATCTCGGAGTCTCAAGTTCTTAAATTCATATTTAAAACAACTTCACTTTGACAACTAGGCTATGTCAAACATAGTCTTTTTGGAGTATGATTATGACGCCTGATTATGTGGAATTATCAATGTATTGTTCATTTAAACTTCAATGTGTTTGTTTGTTCAAAGAATCTACTGGAGTTTTTTCTTTGATTTCGAACTAACGGCAAAGGGTTTTGTATCCTTTGAAGGGCTTAGGTCAGCTTGTTGTGTAAATGTTACAAATGAAGGATCAGAGAAACAATTTGAAGACCCAAATACTAAGGTAATAAGATTTTTTTGCTCTCTTTGCACTTTCTAGCTCTTGATCAAGAAATCTGGTCTTATTTTTGGGTTTTCTTATGGTTTTTTTCAGTTGAATTAGGGATTTTATGTGAATTTTCAGCTACTTTTTTCTTGTGCTAACATCTGTGTTTGATGTATTTGAGTTTTGTGTGAATGACTAGTTTTGTTGATTGCAAGCAGAGGCATTAGAAAGGGAGAGAGGCTATTTTTTTTATCAAGATTGAAACTTTTGGAATTTCAGTATTTTCTTAGACAATAGATATCCTCCATGCTCCAAATGTTGTCATTTGTTTCAGTGAGAAACGGGTCTTCAAAGGTTCATCATATATATTAAGGCAGAATAGTTCCTGCTAACAGTACACAAAATGGTTATAATCAAAATTAAAGTTAACTTGTATCAATTGAAATAAAATTTCAGAACTTCAGACATTGGACATTAGAGAGCATAAGAGGCAACACATATATGTTAAGTTACTTTGAACAGTCATGCGATATTGCAGATTTATTCTTCTTCAACTTATTATTACAGCTATTAATGCACGGGTATGTTGAATGTTTGGAAGTTTTACTAAATAATTGTCTCTTAATTAAAGAAAAAAGGATGAATACAATTACACTATGAATCAAGGAGCATATATTGTACCTTCCATGAAGAGCATGAATATTATCTTTTGGTTATTCATGAGTTTGAACCATATATTATGTTGTTCACGTTCTAATTATTCAGCCTTCGATGTAAAATTAAATAGCATATCTCCAATTTCCGCTCAATCTCAACCTAGGGCTAGCAGATCTTATCCTTTAGGTGTCAAATTTTCTTTTCATAGATAAAAGTTAATTGAGTAATTAACTTTGCAATCTCACAGTCTTAATTGAATAATTTTTATTCATAATTCCTTATCCTACATCTGTTTCTGCATTGTATAGTTTTTCTAAAAAAGTAGCTCTTTATTTTTTTACCTCCTAGTATGGCCTTCTTGATCCCTTGACCTTGCTTACCTTGAATACTAGTTTCGGTGATTTGAATATATTATATAGGATATCCATGGATTAGTGATAAATGTTGGATGAATCTCCTTAGATGGACGGATGAGTATATAGGTGGAGTGAATAATTTTCTTGATAAGTCATTTGAACGAGCCGCCCAAGGAAATGAAATATTATGCCCTTGCAAAAAGTGCATTAATCGCTATTCGTATTATAGAAATGTGGTGGAGGATCATTTGGTTGTCATGGGTTTGTTGATGCTTATACCAAATGGGTTTTCCACAGGGAGGGATTTTCCTCGAGAAATACACCTTCTCCAAGCAATGATGATGAAGGTTCTAATATGCGTGACGATATTGATGGAATGCTTCATGATAAATTTAGAAATATAAAGGGTCAGGCGGGGGATGAAGAAGGAGCCGGGGAAAGACAATTTGAAGACGCAAGGAAATTTTCAAATTACTAGAGGACGGAAAACAAGATTTATATCCGGGGTGTGAAAATTTCAGTAAACTGAGTTTCACTATTCGGGTGTACTTGCTTAAATCCTTGCATGGGTTGAGTAATGTGGCTCTCTCAGATTTGTTAGAGTTGATAAAAGAGGCATTTCCATTTGCTTAGGTACCAGAATCTTTCAACAAGGCTAAAAACATGATAAAAGATTTGGGTCTTCATTATGAAAAAATACATGCATGCCCCAATGATTTCATTTTGGAAAGAAAATGAGAAGGCCGATAATTGCTCTATTTGTGGGTCTTCAAGATGGAAGAATGTTGGTCCTTTGACTAATGCAAGCTCTAAAATTCCTTTAAAGATTTTAAGGTACTTTCCTTTAAAGCCTAGGCTTCAGAGGATATTCATGTGTCCTGAAACGGCTTCTACGATGAGATAGCATGCTAATGAACGACTCAATGATGGGAATATAAGACATCTTGCTGAAGGGGAAACTTGGAAGGATTTTGATTCTTTGCACCAAGATTTCTCTAGCGATCCTCGTAATGTTAGGTTGGGTCTTTTAAGTGATGGTTTCAACCCGTTTCGGACGACGAGCATTTCTCATAGCACGTGGCATGTTATGGTAATGAACTATATTTATCACCATGGATTTGCATGAAGCCAGAGTATATAATGTTGTGTATGATCATTCCAGGTCCATCATCTCCGGAAAATGATATAGACGTGTACCTACGACCATTAATTCAAGAACTGAATGAACTATGGGAAACGGGGATAGACACATTTGATGTTGTGACCAACCAAACTTTCTGAATGCGTGCTGCCTTATTTTGGACAGTTAGTGTTTTATAACATTAGCTATGCTTTCAGGATGGAGCACTAAGGGGAAATTGGCATGCCCTACTTGCAATTATGATACATGCTCTCAATATCTCAAACATAGTCACAAGATGTGTTACTTGGGTCATGGAAGATTCTTGCCTCTTGATCATCCATTCCGAAGATATAAGAAGTCATTTGACAGTAAAGAGGAGCACAAACTTGCACCCGCTCCTTTGTCGGGTGAGGAAGTGTTTGAAGAGCTGATTGAATTCCACAATATCTTTGGAAAGGGAACTAAAAAAAGTCCTCGGAGTGCTAAGGGTCCGTGGAAAAAGAGATCCATTTTTTTTTAATTTCCATACTGGGTGCATAACAAATTGAGGCACAATCTTGATGTGATGCACATTGAGAAAAATATATGTGATATTTTGCTCGGTACTTTATTGGAAATAGATGGAAAGTCAAAGGACCATGAATATTATTGCTATGACTTGCAAGAAATGGGGATACGAAAGGAGCTACAACCAAAAACAAATGATGATGGAACTATAAGTTTGGCTAAATCTTGTTTCTACATGAAACCAAAAGAGAAAAGTTTGTTTTGTACTGTCATGAAAAATGCTAAATTACCAAAAGGGTGTGGTTCGATTATTTCAGAACGCGTGCATGTGAAGGAGATGAAAATATCAGGCTACAAGAGTCATGACGCTCATTTTATGATGCTTTACTTGCTCCAGGTTGCTGTTAGAAAAGTGTTACCTAAGAATGCTTCATTGGCCTTGATTAGGTTGGAAAATTTCTTTAGAGCTATATTTAGTAAGGTCATAAGGAAAAGAGATCTTGAAAAAATGCAGTCTGAAATTGTTGAAATAACATGTGAGCTTGAAAAAAATTTCCATCCAACATTTTTTAACATAATGCCACATTTGCCTGTTCATTTGGTGAATGAAATTAAGCTTGGGGGTCTGGCTCATCTTCGTTGGATGTATACCATTGAGAGAAACCTATGTAAGTACAAGGTGTTTGCATGCAATCGATCTTGTCTAGAAGAGTCAATAGCAGAGGGGTTTTTGGCTGATGAATGCTTGACTTTTTGTTCGAGATACCTACATGATGGCGTGAAGACAAAATTCAGTAGGTACAAACTGTGGATGATGAGTGCTCTCAAAATTTCTCACCTTTATTCCCTAATACAGGCCATCCAATTGGAAGTAAGAAAAAAAATACTTTTCTCATGGATTCACAGTTATGTTTTGAAGCACATCGATATGCACTGTTCAATACTGGAGATGAGCAAATGGAAAAATTTATCGAGTAAGATAAATTTTATATATATTTATTTATATTTTATATTCATTTATTATATAATTAAACTTGAAATATTCATGATTGCAGGGAACATAAGAATTTGATTGTTAATCACAGTAGATCAAATGCATGGAAAGAGCGAGAAATCATAGTCGGGAATTCAGTAATTGGTTTAAAAGAGAGTTAAAAATATTTTAGTGCCAGATTATTTACGATAGCTAGCCAAAGGACCTAATATGGTGGCCAAAAGATATACTGCATATTTTATTAATGGATACCGATTTCATACCAAAGAACGGGATTCCCGATGCAAGACTTAAAATAGTGGAGTGACTTTATCGGCAACAACTGATAGTTGTGCTAGTGCTAGGGACCAAAATCCCTTCGATGGTGAGGTTATCTATTATGGAGCTATTCCGGATATCATTGAGGTTGATTATTGGGGTTGTTTTAGCGTTGTACTATTTAGATGTGATTGGTTTCGTAATGAAATAGATGATTATGGGTTAACTCGGGTGTACTTCAGTATATTATGTACTACAGATGACCCTTTTGTGTTGGCATCACAATTTTATCAAGTTTTTTATGTGGAGGATCCAACTGAAAAAGATGTTTATTATGCAAGGAATAAAGTACATGTTGATTTGTATGACCTAGAGGAAGATAATTGTCCCAATATTGGAGACACATTTTGGAGGGAACCGAATAATGATATTGGTTCATCCTCTAGATTACTTGATGTTGACGTTAGATGGTCAAGAAAAGATGTACCCGTTGATATTGTTGATATTCCAACTAATGCACAACATTTACATGATATGATTATAGAATCGGAAGAGGAGGATGAGTTTGATGATACTGATTGGGACTGGACGGAAGCAGATGATAAAATAAGAAAGTTCTGAAATTCTTTTAAATATATTCTTTTAGAAGCTTGCAATAGAGGATGTAACCAATTGTTTGTAGGCAACTTGTAGTATGGAAGGTAAAGCCATATGTTATTACTTGGATTCTTCAATTGGAAATTGCAACAACTTATTTAGAAATGAAATGTTGTAGAACATATGATTCTTTATTTGAACTTGATCTCTTTTTATATTCACTGCGTTTGAGTAGAAAGGTGCCTTATGGTCGATGGTGTTGAAAAGAATAAATACTGAGCTCAACATATATGCTCGTTTCTTTCTATGTATGTGCTCATGAGTTTGTAAGAGTAAGTATTACTGGAAGGCCTGATGATTTGCTAAACTCAACAATAGGAGGTTTTGGCAGGTCAGCTTTACATCTATCTCTGTCTCTCTTTTCCGTGTGCATCTATCTTAGTAGTGATATGTATGAGCAAATGCAGATCCAACCACGGTCCAAGCTTTGGGATAGTTAATGTAACAGCAAGTTTCAGATAGTCGCATGAACAAGGAAAAAAATAGTTTTCTGAAAATTCAGATTATAGCATTTTTATTGTTTCTGTTGCTGAAAATATAAGTTGCATCTGTTGCATAGTTGAAAAAAATAGTTGCATCTGTTGCTGAAAATATAAGTTTGGATGATCAACTGGATTACCTTCTCTTCTTCATTTGTTTTACCTTTTTTTTTTCTGGCTGGTGTCTACTGAGAGAAAAAATTCTTATAATGGATAATTGAGCAAATGCAGTGTATCTTAGATACTATTAGCTATTTGCATGACATCATAGGTGTATCGGTATTTAGTGTGATTAAATATTTGCGTGTCAAACATCTTGTGACACTTTTAGTATATAGACTTTATTGAAGAGTACGTCTCTTTCTTTATGAACTGAATACACAGAATTTCCCTTTGTCTTGTTAGTATGTAATAAATGATGAGTAGACTTGTTGCCAATTATATTTCTTGGGATGATGAATGTTCATATGAGGTAACTCTAGTTGTAGTTCTGAGTTTGGCTTCAGATTGTAGTTCTTGTTTAAAACTGATTGAACTTGCCTGATATCTCACCTAAAATACACAATCTTTTAGCAACATATATTGGAAAAAGTAAAAGGGTATTTTCCTGGTGGTATCTCTGCCTAGTTTGACTTAAGAAAACATTTTTTTGTGAGATGTTCCTTAATAACTGAATTGTTTGGCATCCATAACGGTTTGTTTTTTTTAATCTGACAGAGATCTTAACAGTCATGAATCGAGAAGGGTACTCAAGAGAAAACAAAAAAATATCCAATCGCATTCCAGCTGGATCACTTGCATCTTTGCGAAATCAAAAGGTTTCGTCGTTGACAAGAAAAAGAACCTCTCAAGCTATAAGGTCTAATGAAATTGAAGAAAGACAATCAGAATCTCGATCACTTGCATTTTTGTGAAATCAAACATTGACAACAAAAAGAACCTTTCATGAAAATGAAGAAAGACAATCAGAAGCTGAGAAAGTTTCGCAAAGATCTCAATTACAAGAAAAAGTGCAACAAGTGCCATTTATTTCTACCTCTTCTACATCACAAGGAGTACAAGAAAAAGTGCGGCAAAGTGCCAATAGATTCTATCACTCCTACATCACAAGCTATGCATGAACAATCTGAAGATTGTACCAATCATGAAGCAATTGAACAATCTGAAGAACCAGGCAAGTATATATAAATTTTAATCATAAAATTAACTAACAGTGGTGATTGTGATTATCCTTATTTTGTATTAGTGTATGCCCTTCTGCGCCAAAAAGAAAAATAGGCCCTACTCAAATGCAAAGTGTGTACGGTAGAAAGGATCGTAAAATAATCGTACTAAATGAGCTTGATCAATCAATTGGTCCTACTGATGAAGTTGTGAAAGAGTTGGGTAGCTTCCTCGACACATTGGGAAGGAATGAGACCTTTTGTCCTCTTAATATATTTAATTGGAGGAAAGTAGATACAAAACATGATATTTGGAAATATGTCAGGGTTTGAAGTTCCTAATGTTCAATAAGTGTTGATGATATTTCACATTTTCTTATACTAACCTAATTGCACTAAATTTGTAGGAAAAATATGACATTCCTGAAGAGGAGAAGAGATGGATTTTTATTCAGTTTGTACTGCTTGGAGAAAGTATAAAATTCAGTTAAAGAAAAAGCACTTTGAACCTTATGCGAATGACGAGCTTCGAATGGAGAATAGGCCAAAAGATGTTTCGGCGTCTCACTTTAAAGATCTTCTTGAATATTGGAAATTCGATGCCGCCAAGGTAATTACATCCTACTTTTGCCAACTTTGTAGGAGATACAATAGCTTGTAATACATTGACTAGTAATGCATATGGACTTTTAGGTGGCCCCTTGTCAATCTTTGCTTCTTTAATTGCATAAAACATCTGAAACTAATATCAAGAATCGAAAAAAATTGAAGCATACACACACTGCTGGCAAAACAAGTTTTGCTCGAATAATCGAGGTTTGATTTATCTTATTTCTCTTAAAGTATGAAACTTGCTAACTTTGCATGAAAAAGATTATTATACCAGTTTTCATGTTACTAGGAAAAAAAGAAAAAAATGGCTGATACTTCAGATACTCTATCAAGTAAAGACATATTTGTGGCTATAAGAAAAAAAAAACCTGGTCGAGTATACAAAGGCTCTTATGAGAATACAATTAGTAAAATTGTAAGAAATTTCTAATTTAAAGTTTGTCGTGATTATTTATTTGTTCTTAATTATTGACTTAGTTTTATTTACTTAAACTTTGTTCTTTTGCATTTGGTTTGTAGGTTGAAATGGAGAGAATACATTCAACTCAAGAAAGTGGAGATGGCAGTGATTTAGTTGACGATTTTGTATCAGTCATGGGACCTGAGCACCCAGGTCAGGTAAGATTGTATGGCCGAGGAGTTAACAAGACTATCTTACAAAAGAAAAAAGGAGATTTTCGATCCTCTGTAAATGATACTGATGAAAGAATGGAACAAAAAATGGAGGAAATGGAAGAGAGGATGCAACAAAAATTGCTGGAAAATCTCAATGCACAAAAGGTAAAAATGCTAGACGAACTCAATGCACAAAAAGAAGCTATGGAACAAGATATTACGATGAACGTCGTTACACGACTTCAACGTCCCAACCCCGATTTAATACTTGATCCTGACATGCTAATATTCACTGCTCGTGAACCTGGCGAAGCTGCTTCTGCATAACAAGGTACTATTCAACCAATCAATCGTCCATCCGCTGGTAGTAACAATGAAAGTTAGTCCGTACCAAATTCTTTCTAAATTCATAAATGTTTGGTATTCCTTTAAATAACATTCATTTTGTAAAAAACAAATACTAATGCAAATTATTACCAATTCCCTACCACCTCCAAAATTCCCATTAACACAAGTACCATCATTGTTTAACTTAACAAAGAGCAAAGGTGTTTTAAACCACTTAACCTCAGTTATGCACCTTTCAACCATAGAGTAGTCAAAGAGTTTGCATATTTCTTCCCAATTATTGTTAACAGTTAGTTTCCCAAAATGAGAGTTAACTAATTGGGAAATGTTAAAAGTCATAAGGCATTTGGATTTTTCCACTGATGGCCTATCCATTTCATATTTGCTACAACACCTTGACCACCACAGCTCCCATACAACAATAGGAGGCATAATCTGAAAAATAAATGCAGCAACAGAGTTTTTGGACTTTTATATGTTTCTTGCAAAAGAAACAGGGTTCTCTAGACTGACAAATTTATATGTACTTTCTTATTTTATGGAAGCTTAACTTTGAGGGATGCATAGGTTAGTGAACATCCTAATTTCTTGAGCAGAATATAGTTCTACTAGAAAAAGGAAAAAGGAAAAGTTGGAAGATTCTGATTGCAATCTTATTCTATTTCCATTCCCCAGCTAAGCTGAATCTATGTTAATTGAAGAAGACTATTGTCTGCTCATATAGTAAATTTGGCATCATTTTAAGTTTTGGCATGTCAATCTTGAATTTGCGCACTTCATCGCTTTTAGAATTAATTGTAGCTTAAATGGTCAAATATTTGTGTGTCATTACTCAACTTACCATGTTCGTCTTCTTGATTTGATTAAGGGAAAAAGGTGTCTGTAGTAAATAATTGTTTATTAGTATTCTTGACAGCTTCTACCTGATGAGTAAGTTAGGAATGAAAAAGACAGTACAAGATGACATTTGGATCATGATAATTGTTAAAAAACTGCATTCTTTGGCCTTTCTTAAGAAAAGCTCTTTATAAAGATTATTAATCTCAATTTTTTTCTTGTTTTTACTAGTGAGAGCTTGCTGAAATTTTGGCATATTTCTGAAGTTACTGGAGAAAACATGTCCATTAAGTTGATTTCTCAGTAGTAAAAATCAAATCTTGATCTTAGGGGTGTTGCTAGATGAAGAAAACTGAAATTGTGTTTGTTCTAAGAGAACTTTTAGATAGGATTCTCTTGAAGGAATAATGACTTTATTTATACTCTTTTGTAGGTGGAGTAAATGAAGCATGGGAAGACGGAGACAATGATGAAGATATTGACCTTACTTAATAGAGTTTTGAATATTTTTTTTGCTGTAGATGCATGTGGTGGTTTCTAGGAATGTTTGTTAGCAAAATATTTTAAAACTTTTAACTCTTGAAATATCAAATGTATGTACTTGGTAACATTTCATCTCTATCTATGGAGTTATTAGCTTGTTGGACAATTTGGATTATGAATAGTTTCATTTTGTTATTTATATAAATTTTAGTGTTTTATAGTTTATTGTATATATATGTAAATCCTTATTTACAACAGGGGGCAATATTTTCAATTCTATTAAACTGTTACAGCTAACAGAACCGTTGCAATAGGATCTGGAAATCGTTGCAATATGTAGTAGAACCGTTGCCATGGGACCTGAAAACCGTTCCAAAATAATCTAAAAACTATTCCAAAATAATCTAAAAACCGTTACAATAGGTAGTTCAACCGTTGCAATATCTTAAATAAATCGTTTCCATTTCTATAATAGCCGTAACGGTTTAATAGATATAGTAACAGTTATTGACCGTTGCATTTCACGTTATGGTAACATACATTAACCGTTGCAGTAGATAAGAATAATCGTACCAACAGGAAGAGCGAAAACCGTTTCGATAGACTATACTATAGCAACGGTTATTAGAATCGTTCCATAAGCTCTATAGGCACGCTAGCTCGTGGAACGATCGACGAACCGTAGCAATACATATATGGCAACGGTTTGCTTACGTAATGGAACGGTTTTCCATACGTAACCATAGGTGAATTTTCAAGTAGTGCACACTGGAGAATTCAGGGACTACTAGTACTGAATCAATCGCTGGAGTCTCTGCGGTAGTATCCAGAACATAAGCTAGACAAGCCAAATAACCCTTCTTGACCATGTGTCGAGCCTTTATAAAAGAGATGATCCAACTAGGTGTGCTAACAGAAGAAACCTTCCACTCAAATCTAGGAAACTCTGGCATCGCTAAGGTAATAGTCTTGGAATGGTAATCAAGGATGGCGTGATATGGAGATAACTAGTCCATGCCCAAGATAACGTCGAAGTTGATCATATCGAGCAACAGAAGATTCACTATAGTCTCAGAACCACATAATGTGACCACACATGACCGATAGATCCGATCCACAATAACAGAATCACCCACATAAGTGGACACATAAACATGAGTGCATAAGGACTCCCTAGGAACATCTATGAAATGAGAAAACAGAGATGACACACATGAATAGGTAGACCCTGGATCAAATATTACCGAAGCATCCCTACCGCAGATAGAAACAGTACCTGTGATCACGGCATCTGAGGCCACTGCATCTGGTCTGGTCGAAAAAGCATGGAACCTAGGTGGGGCGCTGACTGGTTAGCCCCCAAACTTGACTAGGATGTAGTTTCCTGACCTCCACCTCTAGGACGACCCCTACCCGCCTGCCCTCCACCTATGGGTGGTCGAACAACTGGTATTGTAATCATGAGTTACTGGTCCTGCTGCACTGTCTTACCCTGAAGCCTGCGCAGAACCTCCACACATGACTGAAATCTTCGCACTCGAAAAACTTCTCGGTACGGTGATCTGCTGGCATGAAGTCTGACCCTGATGGCCTAAGTACCTACTGGAAGAAACCTGAATGGCTGGTGGGCGGTAAGAACTCTCTGGCATGGCATTGAAATAGGGTCGCACTAGAGCACCCCGAGGAGGTAGCGATGTTGGATATGTGGGACTGCTAGACTGATGTCTCCCAAATTGACCTCTGCCCCAACCTGAGGCACCTCTAAGCTCTCCGGAATAATGAATCCGCTTTTGCATCTGCATATGCTCTCTACCCTTCTGACGGTAACCCTCAATCCTCCGATCTATCTCCACTACTAGCTGATAAGAAGTTCCCATCTCAACCTCCTAGGCCGTAGTGGACTGAATACCTGAGTGCAACCCTGCAATAAACTTCTGCACGCTCTCCCTGTCAGTAGGAAGTATCATAAGTACATGGAGAGACAACTAAGAGAACCTCACCTCATAATCGGTCACTGACATCTGACCCTGCTGGAGCTGCTCAAACTAAAAATGCAACTCTTCCCTCTGAGATGGTGGAATATACCTGTCCAAGAAAAGGCATGTAAACTGATCCCAAGTCATGGAAGGAGAACTTGTTGGTCTGCCGAGAAGATGAGACTGGCGCCACCTATGGGCCCTGCCCTCCAGCTAGAAAGTAGTGAAATCCACCCATGGGACTCTAATATACTCATGTTGTGAAGTCTATCTCTGCACCTATCAATGAAGTCCTGGGGGTCCTCATGTCGCTCACTTCTGAAGACAGGAGGCTGGAGCCTAGTCCATCTATCCAATAGCTTTTGCGGCTTGCCGACCGCAGCTGGTCTAGACTCAGGTGCAGCTGCTGCAACTGGCTGGGCTCCGCCCACGGGTAGTGCGCTAAGGGTCTGATAGAAAACAATTGCAAGACAAGGATCCTGAGTGGTAGGGGTCTGTGCTCCCCCTCACGCCTGATATATAGTTAGGTCTGCTGGAAATAAACCAGCATGGGTCATAGTATCCATGAACCGCAACATACGACCCATAACCTCTTGAAAGCGCAGTGCTGACATGAAAATCGGGGTTGGCTCTGCTGCAGGCATCTCGATCTGCTCCTCCACAGTGGGATCCTCCATAGTATCCACTAGTGGTACAACTAGAAACTCTGGGACGTCCTCGTCCCCTACCTCAGGTTGTTACCCTCCCCCGGCCTCTGCCTCGGCCTCTAGCTACAAGGAGAGAATCCTCTCCCGGGTCCAAAACATCTGTCGTGCGCATTCTCACCATCAGTATGAGAATAAGAGAAAAACACTTAGTATAACATCAGCTGCACGATAGAAGAGTAAGAAAGAGTAGTTTCCTAGCACCCTATAGCCTCTCGAAGATAAGTACATACGTCTCTGCACTAATCCACAAGTATCTATTAGGCCTGCAAATAACTTGTGAGACTTACGTGAACCTAGTGCTCTAATACCATGTTGTCACGACCCAATTCTATTATAGGCTGTGATGACGCCAAGCGTCGCTGCTAGGCAAGCCAACAATGAACTAACCACGTGATTTTCCTTTTTAACAAGTTTCCAAGTAATTAAACATTCCTTAATTTAAAATATTTAAGAAATAACAGATTTAAAATATATGAAACGAAATCAGCTGAGTGCAATCATAACCAGAGAAATAAACCCAAACCACAAGTCTAATTGTGTGTCACGACCTGGTGTCACAAGTGTTTGAGCAACTAGTAGAATATACAAAAGAATACTAGTCTGTTGTCTGAAGTGAAATAGATAAAAAAATACAAGCAAAAGAAAGACTCGGGCTGTTGCAGAACGGGCTCAGAAGGGCAGCTCATCACAGAGTCTCCGAAATCAGGGAGGCGCGTGAGACTGATATCCAGATGCACCTGCCTCAGATCCTGCACATTTAGTGCACAAGTGTAGCGTGAGTATATAAACAACATGTACCCCGTAACTATCCTGTCTAACCTCGAAGAAGAAGTGACGAGGGGTCGACTTTGACACTTACTATGGGCAAAAATGAAATGTCAAAATTTATAACTAAACATAGATCACATAAATATACCTGAAAGATAAATCATAGGAAAATAATAGGCAATCCTCTCAGAAATAATAAATCCCAAGTATGTTTGCATCATTTAACAATTTATCTCAAGCCAGTGAAGCAATATCAATTTTAATTAGCTCCAAATATTTATCACGCGCCAATTATGCCGAGGTAGTACAGCCCGATCTAACATAAAATATTTAAAGTGTGCACTGCCGACGGACGAATGGCACGAACCATATATGCATCTATCTGCTACCGAGGTGTTCGACCCACTCCACAAAAAGAGAAAATACTTTATAACAGCTTATTCAAGATTTATTAAGAGGCAATTATTTTATGAAACATCAATTTTCAATAATAGTCAAGTGGCCCGTCCAAGAATTTAAGTAAATGAAATTAAACCTTATACCCTTCATTTATAAAGTTTCAACATGATTTAAGCAATTTATTTAACAAGTAGGGTTCAAACATCGCAAATATAGAATGGTATGGCTCCTAGACTACCCGGAAATAAGCATAATTAGTAGCTACATATGGAGTCTCGTCACCTCGTGCGTATATAGACCGCACAATTAGAAGCATGTATTAATTAATTAACCTATAGGGTTAATTCCCTCTTACAGGGTTAGAAAAGAGACTTACCTCCTCTCAAAGCCTGCTTTCCGGTCCATGATTGTGCTCAAACCCTAAATTCGGTGCTAAACGAGTTGAAACTAGTCAAATATTATATAAAATAATCAATACATATTCAAAAGTTTATATCCTAACTATCAAAGTTATTTCCCAAGCCTATTTGAAGAATCCCAAAACTTCACCCTAGGGCCCACGTGCCTGAATTCCGGACGTTTTTTAAGAAAGTTGTGACCCATAATCCCATGAACTCAAATATATGATTTTCACTAAATTACATAACCAATTTCTTGGTTAAATCTCATTTTTATCAAAAACCTAGGTTTTCTATCTAACCCATAAATTCCACAAATTTACATATTAAAATCTACCCATAATCTATGTATTAAACTTACATTAGGTAGAAATTACTTACCCCCAATAGCTAGGTTGAAATCCCCCCTTTTGAAGCTCCAAAATTGCCCAAGTGTGTAAAAAATGAGAGGAAAAAGGCCTAAGTCTCGTTTTTAAAATATTTCTGCCTAGGGATCCTTATACGTGATCGCCTCCAAGCACATGTGATCACGAAGGCAAAGCCTGAGGAGCCCCAAAAAGTCTCTAAGTGAACGCGGGGCTAGGCACGTGAACGCTAGGGTCCTTCCGCGTTCACGTAGAAGGAAACCAGAACTGAAAATTTTTGGTTTTTCATACTTTGCTCCGGGTGGTACAAAACACACCCGGGCCACTCAGGACCCCGTCCAACTACACCAACAAGTCTATAAGCATATTACAAACCTGATCGAGCTCTCAAAATGCATAAAACAACAACAAAACCAAGAATCACACCCCAAAACCAAATTGAATAAAATATGAACTTCAAGTTTCTAAGACGCTCCAAACGTGCCGAATCATAGTTAGGCTACTCGGAATAACACCAAATTTTGTGTACAAATCCTAAATCACCATACGGAACTATTCTCGATCTCGGAATCCCATTTGTTCCTCAATATCACCAAAACGTACTCCAAACCAAATTTAAAGAACTTCAAAAACCTTTATAGATCCAACTTTCACTATTTGGCGGCGAAATGCTCCCGGGTCATCCAAAACTCGATCCAAACATACGCCAAAGTTTGAAATCAGCATATGAACCTATTGGAACAGCCAAATCCTGATTTAGAGGTCATTTTCTCAAAATGTTGACAAAAGTCAACCTTAGCGTTTTTAGCCAACCTTAAGGAACCAAGTGTTTCGATTTCAACCCAAACCTTTACAAATCCCCAACTAACTATTCCTGCAAGTCATAAAACAGTAAAATCACGTAATGAAGTCTTATTTAGGGGAACAGAGTTCTAGAAAGCAAAACGACCGGTCAGGTCGTTACATACAACTGGGACCATTTGAGGCTTACACTATTACTTATCAGTCCAACATTGAGATGGATCCATTTGAGGCTTTATATGGTCGGCGATATCGTTCACCCATCGAATGGTTTGATCCCAGTAACGCTAAGTTATATGGTACTGATTTGGTAAAATATGCCTTGGAAAAGGTAAAGTTGATTTAGGAGCAACTTCGCACAGCACAGTCCAGATAAAAGAGTTATGCGGATTAGAAGGCGCGTGATTTATCATTTATTGTGGGAGATAAGGTCCTCTTTAATGTCCCACCGATGAAGGGAATCATGAGGTTCGGGATGAAAGGCAAGTCGAGTCCAAGGTTTATAGGTCCATTTGAGGTGTTGAGACGAGTTGGGGAGGTTGCTTATGAGCTTGATTTTCCTCCCAGTCTATCGAGAACACATTTAGTTTTCCACGTGTCTATTCTCCGGAAGAGGTCGCATGCATTAGACTACATCACATTTCAGCTAGATGAGAGCATGGGTTATGAGGAGGAGCCATTTGCCATTGTTGACAGACAGGTTTGCCAGTTGAGGTCCAAGAATATTTCTATGGTAAAGGTTCAGTGAAGGTGGCAACCAGTCCAGGAGGCGACTTGGGAGACCTATGAGGACATGCGGAGCAGATAGCCACACTTATTCGACACTCCAGGTACGATTCTATACTCGCTCGAGGACTATCGTTTATTTAAAAGGTGGAGAATGTAACGACCCTACCGGTAGTTTTTCTTTCAAGATCCCCGTTCTCCTAATTAAGACTCCCCCTATGTGATTTTACTATTTTATGACTTGTGGGGATGGTTAGTTCGGGGTTGGAAGAATTCGGGTTGAAATCGGATCACTTAGTTCCTTAATATTGGCTTAAAAGGGTTATATTTGACTTGGGTCAACATTTACAGTAAACGACCTCGGAACTGGGATTTGACGATCCCAATAGGTTTGTATGATGATTTTGTACTAGGGCACATGTTCGGATCGGGTTTTGGATGACCCGGGGGCGTTTCGGCGCTTAATATTAAGACGGTGATTTAATACTTGCTCGCAATAATTGGTGTTGTTCTGAGTAATCTAAGTATAATTCGGCGCACTCGAAGTAAATTGGAAGAACTTGAAGTTCATAAGATGATTCGATTTGGTTTGGGGTGCGATTCTTCGGTTGATGTTGTTTTATGTGTTCCGATGGTTCGAGTCCGTTTTATGTTTACAAACTTCTTGGTATGTTTGGGTGAGGCACCGGAGGCCTCGGGTGCTATTCGGACGATGCACGGATCATGTTTGGACTTGAAAGAACTGCTAGTGCACCAATTCTTGTGCGTCTGCACCTGCAAGATTTTTGTTGCAGGTGCGATATTTTGATCGTAGAAGCGGCCTCAAACTGGTGGTTTGTGGCCCACAGAAGAGGAGGGAGTTCCAAAGAAGAGTCATCGCTTCTGTGATGCAAGGGCCGCAGGTGCGAGAAGAGGCTGGCCAGGCCTAGATAGCAAGTGCGACTCAGCTTCCGCAGAAGCGGGAGCCCATCCGCAGAAGAGAAGCCACGTGTCGTGGGCTAAGACCACACCTACGATGGATTTTCCGCAGGTTTGGCGTCGCAAATGCACCCCAAGATTCATAGAAGCGAAAATCGCTGGGGAAATGAGGTTCATTTAATGTCGGGACTTAGGCTATTTTGGCACATTTATTTCATATCTTGGGAAATTGTGGAGCGCTTTGAAGAGAGGTTATCGCCTAGCACTTTGAGGTAAGTAATTTCTATATGAGATGAGTTTAATACATGTACTTTGGGTAGATTATTAGTATATATAGTATAGAAATTTTGGGTTTAGTTTGGAAACGTAGGTTTTGATAAAAATGGAATTTAACCACGAAAATGATTATGGAATTGGGTGAAATTTATATATTTGAGTTCATGAAGTTATGTGTAACAATTATCTTCGAATATTTCCGGAATCCGGGCACTTGAGTCCGGAGATGAATTTTAGGAATCATCCAATTTGGGTTGGGTAATTACTCCAATAGTTAAATTATTAACTTTTGAGCATATATTGATTGATTTATATAATATTTTGCTAGCTTCGGATTGTTCGGCCCAAAGTTGGGTCCTTAGAGTGAATTTGTGATCGGAAAGTGAGCTTTGAGACGAGGTAAGTCACTTGCCTAACCATGTAAGAGTAAATTTACCCTATAGGTATTAAATTACTAATTACTTCTAATTGTAAGGGCTACGCACGCACGAGGTGACGAGAGTCCGTGCGTAGTAACTAATTATGCTTAAGTATGGGTAGTTTAGGACCCAAAATATGAAATACTTGTAATGTTTGCACTTTACTTGCTAATTTAAATGTCAAAACTATATTGAAACTTGATACTGAGTTTGTAAAGACCGAATTTCACTTACTTGAGTTTTGGAGGGTTACTAGACCGTTAAAAGAAATTGTGTTTCTTTGTGTATCAGCCTTGTAATAGGTTTTAAACTGGATGTTCATAAATTATTATCTCTTCTTGTGCAGCGGGCCGAACACCTCAGCAGTATAATAGATGCATCTATGGTTCATGCCGCTCATCCCTCGGCAATGTACACATTATTCTGGATCGGGTCGTACGGCCTCGACATAAATCGTGCGTGTTAATTCTTGGAGCCCGAATACACTTGATATTATTTTTATGAATTGAGAGGTTATAATTTACTCATTGACCAGAAATTTATTTGGAATTAGTATGTGTTAGTTGAAGACTTTTTGAATTAATTATTTGTCAAAGAATAATTTTATCACTTCTTCTTATTGCGTTATTATTATTATTATTCACATATTCCATGTCTATTTAGCATTCCTGTAATCTATTGGTCGCCCATTATAAGTGTCGATGTCGACCCCTCGTCACTACTTCTTCAAAGTTAGACTGGATAATTATTGGGTACATGTTGTTTATGTACTCACGCTACACTTCTACACTGTGCAGGATCTGAGGCAGGTGCATCCGGTAGTCATCCAAGCGTGCAGCCCTGTTACCCCGAGGCTTAGTGGTGAGCTGCTTTCTGAGTCCATCCTGCAGCATCCAGAATCTCTCTTTTGCATTTATTTTCTGTCTACTCTATTTCTGACAGTAGCGTAGTATTTTGTATATTCTACTAGTTGCTCATACACCTGTGACACCAGGTCTTGGAAATATGCTAGTAAACTTTATGGTTTTTGAGCATTTATTTCACTGCATTTGCTCCTTCATTAGTTTTCTCTCTACTTTATTAAATTTTCGACTCCTTATTTTCTTAATAAATGAAATTCACCTAATTTGAAATTATTAAAAAGAACAATTACATGGTTAGTCAGCTTTGGCTTGCCTCGCGGCGACGTTGGGCGACAGCACGGCCTATAGGAGATATTGGGTCGTAATACAATTCATAAGTAAATGCTATTCTTTTAGATACTTTAATAACTTTCTTTCTAAAGATTCCTCACAAGTGGGGTTTGGGGGAGGGGGAGAGGAAAGTGTTTGGATGCTTTGTAGGGTCTTACATTATTTGATTTCATAATAGTAGATCTAAAATGGTGGTCTAATATTAATTTTTTTTGAAAATATAACACTTAGAGATAAGAGTGGGGCGTTCGGGCAATATGGATTTGATATGAAAAATTTAGTTTGGATTATCAATTTTTGAATTCAAGAAATGATAATCCAAATATTCTCGGATTGGATTGAATTTTTTAAGTTGGACTTCAGATTAATCGGTTTGGCTTTTTCAATTGTTTGGTTTTGAGCCTATAAGTTGAACTTATTCTTCTTACAAAAATGCACATCCAAATAAAGTATTCATAGTGAATTGCCTTATCAGTTATTCGTTCTCACTGCAATCATCCAAATAAAGTATTCATGAGAATAATAAAAATCACTATCAAGAAAACACAACAGAGACATTGATAAAGCAGATAAGCGTAGATAATAGTAAAATCATATCCAATTAGAAAGTACTATGACAGTGACTTAGTAACTAGTATTGAATATATTAGCTAATATCTAATGAGTAAGGTATTGGACTTATTAGTATTAGGGCATACGGATAATGGACTATTATCTAGTTGGTTGCACCAAATATAAGTTATAAAAATTTTAGATTTTAGGTCCAAATATTCGAAGTACAAAATTCAATATCCTATCCGAAATCTAAAAAATTTAAAAATTAAATGTGAAATTCAATCCGTAATTCGACAATTCAAACCAAAAATTGATTTGCTTAGGGGTCTACTCATTGATTTGCTTTCTTTCATATTTTAGAGTGCTTCAAGTAGTTACCACTTTTTGATATACTGCCTCGTAACATAGAAAGTTGCCCCCAATATTTACATAAAATCAGTGAATACGAGATATAATATTTTCCATACTCACATTTAGTCAATTAATCATTATCAAGTGATATATACTTTCCCTATAATATTTAACTATTGTTTCATTTGGTATAGATACGAAATGCAAATAAATATTTACGGATGTGGCATTGATTATCTTTTCTATTACAATAATAGTTAAATAGAACTTATTTGTCTGTTAACGCATACGTTGCATTAATATCAACATTTAAGACCAGTCTTCTCGAGAGTCGTAGCTTCGTTTCCTCATTTTCTTCTTCTATTGTGTTCTACAATTGTTATATTACTTACTGGGTTGGTTTGTTCGGATCCGGAGTGATGTCAGAGTGAATTGAGACACTTAGTCTCTTAATTAGAAGCTTAAGTTGGAAAAATTGACCGGATGTCGACTTATGGGTAAACGGCCTCGAGTTTGAATTTTGATGGTCCTGTTCGCTCCGTTAAGTAATTTTGGACTTAGGAGCGCGTCTAGAATGTGATTTGGAGTTCCTTAGTAGAATTAGGATTGAATTGGCGAAAGTTTGTATTTTGTCAAATTTGACCGAGAGTGCAAATTTTGATATCAGGGTGGGATTTGATTTCTGTGAATTGGAGTAGGTTCATGGTGTCACTTATTACTTGTGTGAAAATTTTTAGTTCAATCGGACGTGGTTTGATAGGTTTCGACGTCGTTTGTGGAATTTGGAAGTTTAGAAGTTCATTAAGCTTGAATCCTGGTTTAATCCATGTTTTTGATGTTTTTTGGGGTAATTTGAGGGTTCCAAGAAGTTCATGTTGGGTTATAAGACTAGTTGTTATGTTTGGTTGAGGTATCAGGGGCCTCGGGTGTGTTTTGGATGCTTAACGGATTAAAATTGGGACTTAGGCAATTACTGAGTTTTTCAGGTGTTCTTGTGTTCCGCACCTGCGGTGAGGAAACCGCAGGTGCGGACCCGCCGAAGCGAAGAGGAGGTTGTAGATGCGGGAAAGGCCAGGAAGGTCAGGGGGCGCAGGTTCGAGAAAGGATACTCGCAGATGTGAGGATGGCCCGCAGATGCGAAAAGGAAAAGTTTGGTCATTTACGCATAAGCGGACGAAGGGCCGCAGAAGTGACTCCGCGGGTGCGAGACCTGGAGCACAGGTGCGAGCCTAGTGTTTTTAGTGAGTTCCTTAGGTGCAGATAATTTTGCGCAGGAGCGGTTCTGCAGGTGCGAAAATAAGGCTGCAGGTCTAAAAAGCATGGGAAGAACATATAAAACGGGACTTTGAGTTTTTTTTAACCATTTTCACTATTTTGAACTCGAAATTTGGAGGATTTTGAAGTGAGATGTAAGCTCCTTGTGTCTATTTATCTTCGATAATGATGTTTCCCTACTTATTTTGCACCTAGTTTGTGACTTTTTGAGGTGAATTTTGGGGGTTCAGGGCTAGGGAAATTGGATAGTGAATTTTGGGGATTTGGATGACCAAATGGTGTCGGATTTTGATAAATTTCTTATGGTTAGACTTGTGAACGAATTAAATTTCGGGTTATGTGACTTTAGTCGGATTTCGAGATGTGGGTCTGGGGGCCGGGTTGAGCCTATTTCGGATTTTGGCTTATAATATCTTATTTTTCTTGTGGAATTGATTCCTTTAGCCTATATTAATTATATTGTACTGCTTGTGTCTAGATTCAGGGCATGTGGAGACTGATTCAAGGGGAAAAAGCATTTCGGAGTAGGATTTTGCGTTGTTTGAGGTAAGTAATAGTCTTAAATCTGGTCCTGAGGGCATGAAACCCTGGATTTTGGTATGATGTGATTATTTTGGAGGTGACACACATGATAGGTGACAGGCGTGTAGGCGTTCACCGTGGGAGATTGTGACTTGGAACCTATTGAGTGTGTTTTAAGGGCTGAGAACTGAGTGTTGAGCTAGTGAGAGATTGAGTGACTGTTACCCTAAGAGGTTGAATTTGTTTTACTTTGTTGCTGCACTTAGCTGAATTATGTCATTGTTCTGAACTTCTAGAAAATATTATATCTGGTTTACCTGAACTTAGTAAATATGCTACTTACTTGACTTATATTGCCGTAATTGACTCATGTCTACTTTAATTTTTGAAATTACTGTAATGAACTACATTTGTATAGCTCGTCACTAATTCTCAGTTCCTTATTTATTATTGTTACTTACTGAGTAAGTTGAACTCACGCTACATACTACACTTCATGTGCAGATCCAGGGGTGTCCGGTCATGGAGGATGTTGATATTGTGCATGGTCGAGTATCGAAGATTAACGAGGTAGCTGCCGACATTCGCAGTCCTTGTCTCTCCTTTCTTGTTATCTTTCTTATCTACAGTGGCGTTTAGACACAGACTCTTGTAGACACTGTTTCTTAGACTGGTTGTTTAGATGCTCATAACTTGGTGACACCCTGATGTTTGGGGCTATTTTCTGCCTTGTATTTTGAGTTTAACTCCTGTTTTTATGAAAACTCTATAATATAAAAGCTTAATATTTATCTTTTATGAAACATTTGAAGCATTTTTAAAATCGTCTTGCCAAGTACCATCGATAGGCGCGATCACGACATGCTAGGGTTTTGGGTCGTGATAAGTTGGTATCAGAGCCTAGGTACACAGGTCTCACGAGTCCTGATCAGATTTAGTAGAGTCTTGCAGGATCGGTACAGAGACGTTTGTACGTATCTTCGAGAGGCTGCCGAACCCTTAGGAAATTTCACATTCTTGAATTCTTGTCATGTGAATCATTTGATTCTGGTAACTGAATTTCTATTGTTCTATTCTCTCAGAGACGGTGAGGACGCATACTACAGGGCAGTATGGACAGCTACAAGTACCACCAGTCAGGGCCGCGAGAGGCCGAGGCCGCGGTAGGGTAATAGGTTCAACTGGCACAACAACTATGACAACACCTGCAGATCCACCAATTGCCCCAGTTCAGGAGCATGCTCCAGTTGTGGATGAGCCTAGGGGACCATCTCAGGCACCACCTGTGCCCATTGTGATTCCAGTCCTTTAAGAGGCCTTAGCTTCGATTCTGACCATGTGCACCAGTCTTGCTCAGGCGGTCTTTTTTCTGACCGCAGCAACAACTTCTCATGTCGGAGGAGGTACTCAGACTTCTGCCATCTGCACACCAAAGTAGGTGGTACAGGGACTCCACACACCAAGGGCACCACTATCCCAGCCAGTTGGAATGGCTCAAGACTATGTGGTTCCTGTCATGCCAGATGATGAGCATCGTCGATTGGAGAGTTTTGGGAGACTTCAACCTCCATCTTTTAGTGGTACAGAGGGAGGAGATGCACCGAGCTTCTTGGATAGGTGTCAGAGGATACTCCGTACAACATGTATTCTAGAGACCAGTGAGGTCCCGTTAACTACTTTTCAGTTCTCTGGAGATTCCTTGAATTGGTGGGAGGCTAACGAGAGGCATAGGTCGGTCGATGCAGCACCCCTTACCTGGAAGCATTTCGCCGTCTCTCCCTGGAGAAGTTCGTGCCTCAGTCCCGCAGAGAGGAGCTGCGTAGAAAGTTCGAGTAGCTTCGTCAGGGTGATATGTCCGTGGCGCACTATGAGATGAGATTTTCTTAGTTGGCCTGTCATGCTATCTGGTTGGTCCCCACAGACAGGGATAGGATCTAGAGGTTCATAGATGGCCTCACATTTCAGCTGCGATTGCTTATGACTAGAGAGAGAGTGTCTAGTGCTACTTTCGATGAGATTGCCGACGTTGCTCGTTGGATTGAGATGGTTCACAGCTAAGAGTGGGTTGAGAGGGAGGCTAAGAGGCCTCGTGGGCAGGGTGGATTTAGGTGTTCCTTCTATGGGTCAGTTCCACCACGGTAGGGGTCGTTCTTCCAGACATGCTCAGACGGCTCGCCCAGTTCGCCGTGGTGCATCATCTGGCCATGGTCCACACAATTATCAGCAGTGCCATTCATCTCTCAGTGCTCTCCCAGCTCATAGTTCATCTCGTGTTACATCGAGTAATTGATCGTCTATACCAGGCCCTTCTACCAATTATCCCGCTACTCGGGGCTCCCTTCAGTCCCCAGCACCAGCAGCGTTGAGTTACTATGAGTGGAGAGTTTGGTCACATGAGGAGGTAGTGTCCCCGCCTAGTGAGGGATCTAGCTCAGAGAGGAGCCAGTCCACCACCCGTTCAGCCATCTTGGGAAGGAGATCAGTTAGCTAGGGGTTTCCCGAGAGGGGAAGGCCGATCAGGGGGCGGCCAGGCCCGTTTCTATGCTCTCCCTTTCAGACTAGATGCCATTTCTTCGGATGTTGTGATTACAAGTATTGTCTCAGTTTTCCAAATAGATGCCTCTGTATTATTTGACCCTGGTTCCACTTATTCATATGTGTCCTCATATTTCGCTCATTATCTGGATATGCCCCTTGAGTCTCTAGTTTCATCTGTTCATGTATCTACTCCAGTGGGCGATACTATTATTGTAGATTGTGTATATCGATCATGTGTGGTGACAATTGGGAGTCTGGAGACCAGAGTAAACCTCTTGTTTTTTAGTGCGGTCGATTTTGACGTGATTTTGGGTATGGATTTGTTGTATCCATGTCATGTTGTTCTAGATTTTCACGCTAAGACCATGACGTTGGCGATGCTGGGGTTGCCGAGGGTTGAGTGGAGCGGCTCTATAGACTATGTTCCTAGTAGAGTGATTTCATACTTGAAGGCTCAGCGAATGGTTGAGAAGGGTTGTCTATCTTATTTGGCCTTTGTGAAGGATGTTAGTGTAGAGACCCCTGCTATTGATTCTTTTCTAATGGTATGAGATTTTTCGGATGTGTTTCCTCCAGACCTGTGGGGCATGCTTCCTTACAGGGCTATGGACTTCAGTATTGATTTGGTGCCGGGCATTCAGCCCATTTATATTCCATTGTATCGTATGGCACCGACAGAGTTGAAGGAATTGAAGGAACAACTTCAGGAACTCCTTGATAAGGGGTTTATTCGGCCTAGCGTATCACCTTGTGGTTCTATTTGAAAAGAAGAAGGATGGTACTATGAGAATGTGCATTAATTACAGGTCGTTGAACAAGGTCACAATCAAGAACAAGTATCCTTTTCCATGTATTGATGATCCATTTGACAAGCTTCAAGGACCGAGGGTGTTCTCCAAGATTTATTTGAGGTCAGGGTATCACCAGCTAAAGTTTTGGGACTAAGATATTTTTAAGACAGCTTTTAGGACCCGATATAGCCATTGTGAGTTTAGTGATGTCTTCTGGGCTGACCAATGCCCCAGCAACGTTCATGCATCTGATGAAAAGTGTGTTTCAGCCTTATCTTGACTCGTTCGTTATTGTATTCATTGATGACATCCTGGTGTACTCTCGTAGCTAGGAGGAGCATGCCCATCACCTGAGGATTGTGTTACATCGGTTGAGGGAGAAGAAACTTTATGCAAAGTTCTCCAACTGTGAGTTTTGGCTCAGTTCAGTAGAGTTCTCGGGGCACGTGGTGTCCAATGAGGGTATTCAGGTAGATCTGAAGAAGATAGAGGCGGTTCAGAGTTGGCCAAGACCGTCCTCAGCCATAATGATTCAGGGTTTTCTCGATCTGGCTGGTTATTACCGTCGTTTTGTGGAGGGTTTCTCATCTATTTCATCTCCCTTGACCAAATTGACCCAAAAGGATACTCCTTTCAGGTGGTCAGATGAGTGCGATGAGAGCTTTCAAAAGCTCAAGACTTCTTTGACCACGGCCCCAGTTCTAGTTCTGCCATCAGCTTCTAGTTCTTATAAAGTATTTTGTGATGCTTCGCGAATCGGTATTGGGTGTGTTTTGATGAAAAAGGGTAGAGTTATTGCTTATGCTTCACGCCAGTTGAAGCCCCGTAAGAAGAACTATCCTTTCCACGACCTTGAGTTAGCAACTATTGTTCATGCCTTGAAGATTTGGCGGCACTATTTGTATGGTTTCCATCGTGAGATTTACACTGATCACCGAAGTTTGCAGCATATGTTCAAACACAGGGATCTTAACTTGCATCAGTAGAGGTGGGTTGGAGCTTTTTAAGGACTATGATATCACTATTTTGTACCATCCCGGGAAGACCAATGTGGCGGTCGATGCCTTGAGTCATCGGGCGGAGAGTTTGGGGAGCTTAGCACATCTTTCAAGAGATGAGAGGCCATTGGCGTTGGATGTTCAAGCCTTAGCTAGCCACATTGTTAGATTGGATATTTCTGAGCCGAGTTGAGTATCGGCTTGTGTGGTCTCTTGGTCTTCTCTTTATGATAGTATCAGGGAGCGCCAGTATGATGACCCCCATCTGCTTGTCCTTAAGGACACGGTCCAGCACGGTGATGTTAAGGAGGTCACTATTGGGGATGATGGTGCATTGAGGATGCAAGGCATGCTATGTATGCCCAATGTAGATGGTTTGTGTGAGTAGATTCTCCAGGAGGCTCATAGTTTGTGGTATTCTATTCATCTGGGTGCCGCGAATATTTATCAGGACTTGAGACAGCATTACTGGTGGAGGAGAATGAACAAGGACATAGTGGAGTATGTAGCTTGGTGCCTAAATTGCCAGCAGGTGAAGTATGAGCATCAGCGACCTGGTGGGTTGCTTCAGAAGTTAGAGATTCCAGAGTGGAAGTGGGAGCGGATCACTATGGATTTCGTTGTTGGACTCCCACGGACTCAGCGGAGTTTGATGCAGTTTGGGTGATTGTGGATAAGCTGAACAAGTCCGCTCATTTCATTCCTGTGATGACCACCTATTCTTCCGAGTAGCTGGCTCGAGTGTATATCCGCGAGATCGTCAGGATTCATGGCATATCGATATCTATCATCTCTGACAGGGTACGCAATTTACATCATGGTTCTAGAGGGCCATACAACATGAGTTAGGTACTTGAGTGGAGTTGAGCACAGCATTTCACCCTCAGACGGACAGACAGTTCGAGTGCACTATTCAAATATTATAAGATATACTACGTGCGTGTGTGATGGAGTTTGGGGGTTCGTGGGATCAGTTCTTGCCTCTAGCGGAGTTTTCTTACAACAACAGTTATTAATTGAGCATACAGATGGCACCGTGTGAGGATCTCTATGGTAGGCATTGTAGGTCTCTAGTGGTTTGGTTCGAGCCGGGCGAGGCTAGATTATTGGGTACAAACTTGATTCAGGATGCTCTGGAGAAAGTTCAGGTGATTTAGGATAGACTAGCACAGCCCAGTCCAGACAGAAGAGTTATGTGGATCAGAAGGTCGCGATGTTGCATTCATGGTTGAGGAGCGGGTCTTGCTCCAAGTTTCGCCTATGAAGGGCGTTATGAGGTTCAGATAGGAAGGCAAGCTGAGCCCAGGTTCTTTGGTCCCTTTGAGGTGTTGCGGAGAGTTAGGAAGATTGCTTAAATGATTTCTTTACCTCCCAGTCTAGCAAGGGTTCAAACAATATTCCATGTTTCTATGCTCCGGAAATATCAAGGCAATCCGTCTCACGTGTTGGATTTCAGCTCAATCCAGTTGGATAAGGATCTATCTTATGTTGAGGAGCCAGTGGCTATTTTGCACAGGCAGGTTCGGAAGCTGAGGTCAAAGAAAATTACTTCCGTGAAGGTTCAATGGAGGGGTCAGCCGGTCGAGGAGGCGACTTGGGAGACCGAGCATGACTTGCGCAACAATTATCCTCATCTTTTCACCACTTAAGGTATGTCTTTATACTCATTCGAGGACGAACGGTCATTTTAGAGGGGGGGGATGTGATGCCCCGGCCGGTCGTTTTGAGAGTCGTAACCCTGTTTCCCCATTTTCTACTTCTATTGTCTTCTACATATGTTATATGACTTACCAGGTTGGTTGGTTCAGGTCCGGATTGATGTCAGAGTCAGAGTGAATTGAGAAACTTAGTCTTTTAATTGGAAGCTTAAGTTGGAAAAGTCGACCGGATATCAACTTATGTGTAAACGGTCACGAATTTGAAATTTTGATGGTTCCGTTAGCTTTGTTATGTGATTTTGAACTTAGGAGCGCATCCGAAATGTGAATTGGAGGTCCGTAGTAGAGTTAGGCTTGAATTGGCAAAAGTTGGAATTTTTGCAAATTTGACCGAGAGTTGAAATTTTGATATCGGGGTCATATTTGATTTCCGGGAGTTGGAGTAGGTTCGTGGTGTCATTTATGACTTGTGTGCAAAATTTGAGGTTAATAGGACATGGTTGATAGGTTTCGGCGTTGTTTGTGGAATTTTGAAGTTTAGAAGTTCATTAGGCTTGAATCCGGGTGTAATCCGTGTTTTTGATGTTGTTTGGGGTGATTTGAGGGTTCGACTAAGTTCTTGTTGGATTATAAGACTCGTTGGTATGTTTGGTTGAGGTTCTAGGGGCCTCGGGTATGTTTCGGATGCTTAACGGATTAAAATTGGTACTTAGGCAATTGCTGGGTTTTCTGGTGTTCTGATGTTTCGCACCTGCGGTGTGGATACCGCAGGTGCGGACCCGCAGAAGCGAAGAGGATGCTGCAGATACGAGAAACGCCAGGAAGGGTCGGGGGCGCAGGTGCGAGAAAGGATGCGCATCTGCGAGCCGCAGATGCGAAAAGGAAATGTTTTGTCATTTCCGCGAAAGCGGACGAAGGGCCGCAGAAGCGACTCCGCAGGTGCGAGACCTGGAGCGCAGGTGCGAGCCTAGTGTTTTTAGTGGGTTACGCAGGTGCAAATAATTTTGCGCAGGAGCCGTTCCGCATGTGCGAAAATAAGCCCGCAGCTGCGAAAGGACTGGGCAGAACATATAAATACGGGACTTCGAGATTTTTTACCATTTTCACTATTTTGAACTCGAAATTTGGAGGATTTTGAGGAGGATATTTAAGTGATTACTGAGGTAAGCTCCTTGTGTCTATTTATCTTCAATAATGATGTTTCCGTACTGATTTTGCACCTAGTTGGTGACTTTTTGAGGTGAAATTTGGGGGTTTAGAGCTAGGGAAATTGGAGAGTGAATTTTGGGGATTTGGATGACCAAATGGTGTCGGATTTTGATAAATTTGATATGGTTAGACTCGTGAGTGAATATGATTTTGGGTTTTGTGACTTTTGTCGGATTTCGAGACGTAGGCCCGAGGCTGGATTGCGCCTATTTCGGACTTTGGCTTATAATCTCGTGTTTTTCTTGTGGAATTGATTCCTTGAGCCTATATTAATTATATCGTACTGCTTGTGGATAGACATGCGGCATTTGGAGATTGATTCGAGGGGTAAAGGCATTTTGGAATAGGATTTTGTGCGGTTTGAGGTAAGTAACAGTCTTAAATCTGGTCCTGAGGGTATGAAACCCCGGATTTTGGTATGATGTGATTATTTTGGAGGTGACACACATGCTAGGTGACGGGAGTGTGGGCGTGCATCGTGGGGGATTGTAACTTGGTCCGTCCCATGAGACTGTAAAGTCGAATAGCTTATTTTTAATTACATGTTCCCTATGTCTTCTAGAATTTTGACAGCCATTCATGTTAGAAACCATGCTTAGGCCTTATGATATAACGCCTTATGGCTTTTTATGGATTGTGGATCGGGTTGCACACTGCAACAAGCCTTATGGCTACTTATATGATTGGATCGAGTTGCACGCTATAGCGATATAGCGCTTGGGCTAAAGGAGCCCTTCCAGAGTCTGTACACCCCCAGTGAGCGCATATACCTATTGAGTGTGTGTATCGAGGGCCGGGAGCCGAGTGTTGCCCTATTGAGAGCTTAAGTGGTTGTTACCCTGAGAGGTCGCATTTGTCTTCCTTTGTTGTTGCACTTAGCTTAATTATGTCATTGTTCTGAACTTCTGAAAAATATTATATCTGGTTTACATGAACTTAGTAAATATGCAACTCACTTGACTTATATTGCTGGAACCGACTCCTGTCTAATTTCATTGTTGAAATTATTGAAATGAACTGCATTTTTATAGCTCGTCACTACTTCTCAGTTCCTTATTTATTATTGCTACTTACTGAGTCGGTTGTACTCACGCTACACCCTGCACTTCATGTGCAGATCCAGGTGTGTCCGGTCACGGAGGATGTTGATCTCGTGCGTGGTCGAGTATCGGAGATTCACTAGGTAGCTACAGACGTTCGCAGTCCTTATCTCTCCTTCCTTGCTATCTTTCTTGTCTACAGTGGCATTTAGACACAGACTCTTGTAGACACCGTTTCTTAGACCGGTTGTTTAGATGCTCATAACTTTGTGACACCCTGATGTTTGGGGCTATATTTCCACGTTATTTTGAGTTCAACTCCTGTTTTTATGAAAACTCTGCCATATAAAAGATTTTGGTTTATCTTTTATGAAACATTTGAAGTATTTTGAAAATCGGTGTGTCTAGTACTGTCGATAGGCATCGTCACGACAAGTTAGGGTTTTGTGTCGTGACAAACACTTGTTGTATTACGAAAAGGATCAACTAATTAACTATTAAGGTGAAATATATAGTCAAGTCTTCTAACTTCTTCTATTTTTATAGTACTTAAATCTGGTCGTACAACTAATCAAATGGAATGGATTATTTGTGTGTATGAGAAATCTAAGAAATACTAACACAATTTAGTCGAACTTGTTTACAAATCTTCACTAACATAGCATTAACAACTTATCAATTAAATTCACGTAAAAAATGTAAATTGTTGCAAACACATGTCTGGTTTTAGTTTTACTAAGTATATCTACATGTAACATAGTTTTGCAGAATATCGCTGTATGTGCATGAGCAGATACATGTGCGTCATATTTACTTTAAGCAAATATAAAATCGTACAATTATTTACGTGTTGAATAAGTTAATTTATTAAAAGATGGTATCTTCTAATTCATCTTTGTCCGACCAATATTTCCGTTGATCTTAAATTTACAATTATTGGCTTAGTATATATTCCCTT
Source organism: Nicotiana paniculata (assembly GCA_005239505.1). NCBI lineage: Eukaryota > Viridiplantae > Streptophyta > Magnoliopsida > Solanales > Solanaceae > Nicotiana > Nicotiana paniculata. The sequence goes on from ML337728.1 coordinate 101,130, forward strand.
GCTTGAGATCATTAGTCTGTAGAAATATTATGCTAAATGTAAAGCAATATATTTAATAATCGTAATTCTTTTGGTTTATTTATATTCAATATGGATACAATGTAGATGTTTGTTAATACGTAACTCGCACTAATATTAATGTTTAACGTTTGTTATAATTTACTAAATATTAAGTTGAAATAATTTTATTTTCTAAGTTTTTTTTCTATTTTATGGTACATAAAATATAAGAATAAATAATCAGAATCTATATGAATTATATAAATTAAGAAAATATAAGTAAGTTAGTAATTGTTTAACTAATCAAAATCTATATGATTATATATATCTCATGAAATTTTCGTAAGTTAGTAATTACAATTTTTGAAATACTAAGTAAATTTAGTCGATACTTATTCGGAGATTTCACCAGCATATCGTTAAACATTTACTGATCAAATATACGTACAATAAATATATATTATCGCAAACTTTTTAAATTTTATCAAATATTATCTGCATGTCTCATAGTTTTCCAGCATGCCATATTTGTTTGTTAATGCGTAACAGCACTAACATTAATGTTTAACGTTCGTTGTATTTATGAAATGAACACTAGATATTAGAAATAATTAGATTTTCTATCTTTTTCTGTTTTTATGGTACTTCAAATCTCGTAATAACTAATCAAATTCTATATGCATGATGTATATCTGAAAAAATAGCAGTAATTTCACGAGCTAAACTCAACCTGTCGTGATGTCGCTTATCATGTTCCCAGGCAAGCCGACAACTCAGAAACTTCATGCACTTTCAAATTTAGAGTATACTAAAACAAGTTTTAGATAAGTAAACGATCTCATAAACCGAATAAAATGACACAACTCAAATCATAAACTTCCCAAAATCAGGGTGTCACTGAGTACATGAACATCTATACAATACAAGTCAGAAATACTGTTTAAGAAAAATTAAAACTGAATAAATAATACTGAGGGATAGGGGAGGGAGTCAAGGTATGCGGACGCCAGGGAATCCACCTTCATAATCTCCGAATGTCGGTAAACTCTTATGATCAGCAACCAAAGTGTCTAGAAACACCTGGATTTGCACGCAAAGTGCAGGGTCTAGCGTGAGTACAACCAACTCAATAAGTAACAAGTCGAACTATTAGGCTGAAAGCGGTGACGAGCTTTACAGGTACAGTTCAGTTATAGAATAACAGTACAGAAATGTTGGCATGCTTTCAAGTACAGAAGTTAAAGCCCAAACAAGTAAATCATGTCAAGTTCAATCGAAACAAGACATGGTACATCTCAGTGTCTACATGACAATTATATATGCCAACTGAAGTACAAAACAATGATGAAATCATATGTATACTCTTAGAGTATCAGTCGCTCACTCCTCTCATTCATTACATTCTCACAACCACTCGTTCCTCGCATTCACTCTATCCTCACAATCGCTTGACACTCGGGCTCGACACTTGCACTCGCACTCATTAGGTACATGTGCTCACTGTCGATGTGCAGACTCCGTAGGGGCAATTCCATCCTAAGCGCTATGATAGGCCAATCATGGAATGAATCAAATAAACATGTTGCGGCTTGCAGTCTGATCTCACAAATATCCTCACAGTCAGGCCCTCGGCCTCACTCAGTTATCAATCTCTTCAATTTCTCGGGCTAACAAGAATCATGATAATCAGCCCAAACAATGATGCAATAATGTACCAATAAAGGAAAACAAAGACTGAGATATAATATGCAAATAATAGTTGTGACTGAGTACAAAATAGTAAATTAAGCAAATAATTCAACATGTAACATGACCTATGTGGGTCTCAACTCTACCAATATGTAGCCTAAGCATGATTTCTAATATGATTGGCAGCTCAACTTCTTTAACACATGGTAAAAACATGGGTAATGACAAGATTAATCAACTATACAGTTCCATGGAATCGACCAAGTCATAATTCTTAAAGTGCACGCCCACACGCCCGTCACCTAGCATGTGCATCACCTCCACATCAATCACATTACACGTAATTCCGAGTTTCATACCCTCAGAACCAAGTTTAAAAGTGTTACTTACCTCAAACAGTGCAAATCTCTACTCCAACATGCTTTTGCCTCGCGAATCGGCCTTTAAAAGCCTCTAGTCTAGCCACAAACAATTTGATACAATAAACACGAGCTAAAGGAATCAATTCCATAAGAAAATTCTAAGTTCTTAACCAAAAGTGAAAAAGTTAACTCAAAAGTCAACCCCGGGCCCACGTTTTGTAGTTCCATAAAAGTTAATAAATACGAAAGCCTATTCAACCACGAGTCCAACCATACCAAATTTATCAAAATCCAACACCAAATCATCACTCAAATCCCCAAATTAAAATCTCCAAATCCATATCCTCAAACTCCAAAATTACACCTCAAAAATGCACAAACTAGGTGGGAAATTAAATGGGGAACTAAAATAATTTAATAAAAATAACCACAAGTGACATACCTCGAGAAACCCCTCAACATCACTCTCATAAATCGCCCCAATCCGAGTTTGCGTAGTCCAAAATGAGAAAAATCACTAAACCCTTCGGATATAACACTGCCAGTGTTTTCGGACCTGTGACCCACTTAACCGCATCTGCAGTCACGTAGGTGCAAACATTTCTCTACTTTTGCAGCCAAGTCTGGGATCTCTACCTTCGCTTACTCGATCCCACACGCGCAGGTCAGAGTCCGCATCTGCGAAACTCCTTCCGCATATGCTCTCCCCAACTTCCTCTCAGAGCCTACTTCCACGTCCCTTACTCCGCATCTACGACCACGCAGGTGTGGAAATTTCCTACCTGCGACCACTGCACGCTCCTCTCGAGGTCGCATTTGTGCTTCCTTGCTCGCACCTGCGATCAAAACTCTGTAGGTGTGATTGAACAAGACCTGGTGAGCTTCAGCAGTCTTTCAAATGCCAAACTTGATCTGTTAACCATCCGAAATCTACCCCCGAGGCTATCGGGACCTTAACCAAATATACCAACAAGCCTAATGAACTTTTGAACTTCTAACTTCAACATTCAATATCAAACCTATCAAATCACGTCTGATTGACCTGAAATCTTGCACACAAGTCACAAATGAACCGCTATTGTTTTTCTTTATTTGTGCACTGGGGACACTGCACTCTTTTATGTGTTGGGTGGAATAATTCTCTAGATAATTAATAGTAGGATATAGAAAAATTTTAGGTGTGTAGTATTTTAGTAGCTATGAAAAATCGGAAAAAAAAAGTAGAAAAATTGGACTTTTCTCGATGATGGATCTCCTAGACAGTTTTCTTGAGGGATTTAATTCTAAAGAAAAAGGACAAAAAGATTTTCTTTGTAGTTAATGTAGTAATTTCCCCTTGGTTTTTCTTTGTGCCACGATTCTTTTCCAAGGATTTTGTTTGAACCGAGTGTATGTTTTATTTTTTTAGGAGTTAGGAGCTATTATGAGATGAATTGAATTGAAGCAATATCTCTTGACTTTGTTATGCCTTGAGAATAATGAGTACTTTGGTTGTGACGCTTAGGCTCACTTTTTAACTCTTGTATAAGTACCTTAAATTGTATAATCTTAAATTTACTTAACTGCTCTGAGTAGAGTGTCTTGATAAATCCATTCCTGAGTGAGTTATGTGACATGTGTGTGTGAGGTTTGTGTGTTATTCTGTGCATTGTATTTGATGTCTAGAACTTGCCTCGTGTTGCAAAGCAAAGTAGTTGTTTTGTTCAGTCTTGGAAGTAATTGTTATGTAACGTAGTTAAATCCTTTGAGTCTGTAATCATGTTTCTTTGGCAACCACATTACGAGCCTTATCCATTTGTTTGAATTAATCATCTATTTGAACATTTTAACCTCTCATGAGCACTTAAAATGTTATTAACTTTGTAAAAGTTAAAGTGTGGGGTGGTTGGTTTTTCTTTTGAGTGGAACTAATGAAATAAGCGGAAAGGTGCACTGTTTTGAAAAAGTAAGAGCCATTTAAAGTAAAAAAGAAAAGAAAAATATAGTTGTATTGCTGTGAAAAATATTCCTTGATAGTGGTGACTCTTGATGTAATTGTGATTAAAGAAGTATGGAGTTAATATACATTAATGTGAAGTTGGAGTTATGGTTTACATAAGTATGGGGTTTGAATGCTAAAGTATATGCATTAAAGTGCGTAGGGAGGTGTAGTCACTCTTATCCAAATGTATCCTAACCAACTTGCAGCCTACATTACAACCAATTAAAGTCCTACTTAATCCTAGACTGAATGAGCTCGATTAGTAGAGTAGTACACTATGGGAAAGACCATGGTGCACCTTTTGTGGCATATGAATGTTATTTCTGAGAGAGTGAATTCTTTCTATCTTGAGTTCCTAATCGTTCTTAAATTTTATTGTGTGGAACTAATCTCGTTTGTTGTGTGAGGGTACTTGACTCGTGAAGGAAAGGTAATGTCATTGACCTCTATGTTAGAGTAAGTGAGTGAATTGTTAATAATGCATGGTACTTGTGAGTCAAATATTGAGGTAAAGAAGTTACACTCGTGCTTAGTCTATTTTAAATATTCTTGGTGCGATGAGTTAGGAGAATTGTTTAAAAAGATTGTGTCTATATAAAGTGTAGTTCTATTGCTCGAGCATGAGCAACATTAAACACCATTTTTAGAGGAGTTTTTGTGACCGGAGGCAAGAACATCATGTGGAACAACTTTTGAAGGAGAAAATCATCGAGTTTTTCATTCCTTTATCTTTTCTTTGTAATTTGTTTATGCAAAATACTTGAAAAATTGTTACTACGAACATGAGTGGCTAAGCACTCTAGTTCTAGGGTTGTGGTTGACATGATTATTAACGTTTATAAATTACATCTTCGTTAATTCAGATTATCATCTTGTGGTTGTTTTTTTAATTCTAGTTTTAACTTGTGAGCTGTTGTAGCTACCAATTCACCCTACTATCTATGCTATGCTTGGGAAAGTTGTGTTTAGATTAGAGTAGAATTAGAGAGATCTTGTTTTTGAATCAGTGGTTGGGGGAAAGATTTCGCGGTTAGGATAGGAATATACCTAACAGTCTTGCTTAATTGAATACCGTATTATATTTGTTCATGATAGACTCAATACCATAGAAATATACAATTGATATATTGTGGACAAGCGAGTAGTATTGTGGGAATATTCTGTTCATATAAACGATCCGGTTAATTAGCAACCATAGATAATTTGGATTAATGAGTGTGATTATTGAACTTAATAGGATTAACAAATCAACCACAACCCTGGAATTTTCATCTCCTCTGAATTAAAATCTCATCATACACATTTGTATTATTGATAAATTAGTTGTTACTTGTTTAATTTTCGCAATAGTAGATTAATCGAAAAACACTACTTTTGATTATCTTGAACAATTAATTGATTTTAGTTTGCTTAATTAACGATCAATCTAAGTCTCTGTGGGTTCGACTTCCGACTTTCAAGTCACTTTATTACTTGACGGCCACATATGTTTGTGTGTACTTGGGGAACCAACACACGTATATATATACACTTAAAACGTTATATTATAGGTTAGAAAAAAACCTTATATTACAGAAACAATCTTTTTCTAAATAAAAAAGAAGTAAAGCTACACTTTATGTATTTCTCCATAAAATGTAAGAGATACTGAGGCAATTTATCCTACTAAGATAGCCTTAACAACTTATTAACTAAATACACGCAAAAAATGTACATTGTTGCAACCACATGTTTGTTTCAGTTTTATTAATTTTAGAAGAATTAACCCAAATAATCGTTCACCCTATAATATAAAGTAAAAATAGCCGGTAAAAGTATAATATATGCGTAATTTATGTAATATGTATGTATAATTGTGTCTATTCGATGTATAATCTATATACATAGCTAGAAAAAGTAAACAATTAATATGGCCGGCTGTATGTCTAAAAAAACCCATATATAAAATCATACAAGTTATTTAAGTTTTGACTTATAAGTTAATTTATTAAAAGATGGTCTCTAATATATTATATTTCCAAAAAAAACTAATACTGGAGATCCACTTAGGGATTCTACTTCTTCTTTTTTTTGCTTTAAATTGGAGACCATCTTCTCTATTCTATTCCATTATCTTCTATTATTTTTGCTAAGCCTCAAATTCTTGCTCTTACTTTGGTGTAAAAAATGGGGAGG
>ML337730.1:0-72952 GCA_005239505.1 Nicotiana paniculata
TACTAAGAGTTGGAGCTACGACAACCTACCTATAGATATTTTACCTCTCCATCTTTGGCATCCGTTCACATCATCGATGACCCTTACACGCCTTGAGGTAATCCTTCTGTACTAAGGATAACAAAATTCCTCACTCGTGATGGTGACACTTAGTGTAACTGGCACATACAGTTCCTTAAGCTTAACTTTGCTCATATTTCTTGCTTTAGGGAAGCGTCTCCCTGAATGACCATTCTCTGAATTCATCATGGATATTCTTTTGTTGTCCATTCTATTATTGCCGGAATGAAGTTTGAAATTCTCATGATGTTGACTATTATCAAATAACTTTATTCCTAATTCATGTTTAGTTTATCTTGTCCACTGGTCCATACTGATTTCTATTAATCTGGGGTCTAACTTTTCCTTCTGTTAATCACGTTAGAGTCACGAACTTATTTCTTGAAATGAGGGTATGACTTTATGGCCTATACTCTTTTGTTGTCTCAAGGCCTATCACCTCTTGTCTTTTCCTTTACTTGACTATAGATTCTATAATACTTCCATCTTTTTTATCTACCGTTGTCATACATGCATCACATCTTACTCATAATGCATCATTATCTCTCTTTTACTTCCTGCTAACATTTATATCTATTACTTTATTCCAAAAACTTGAACAAGATATTCTTTTGCTTTTAGCTCCTCTTGCTCCACCTACTGGCTCTTCAGGTTGCTAACATTCTCCCTTTACTAGGAACGGGAGCCATACTAAGGAAACATTTATCCCTTCAAGGTTTCCAGTTCCTATCTTTATAATACTCATATCTAGCTGTACTATTTTAGTGTCCACCATCTGAGTGTCTCACAAGGAGATCTATTAGCACATTTGCAATATCCTTCATAAATATCAACTAACGCAAACAATTTATCCATTATTTTGGCTCACTCTAACCCCAGCCGGATCGTAATTATGTCCTTCTCTTAAATCGTATTTGTTAGCCCCCATAGAGTGTAACTTAGATCAGTGTGCCCAATTATACATACCTCTGTTGCTGTTGAAGGTAACTCAAAATGCTTATATCCCTCTTCCTGAATGGTAAATAAGGATAATCTTTATTAACTGTGTACCTCGTACCCTTCCTTACCTTGCTTCTTTTACTTGCTGCAACTCGTGTCTAACTTTCGATTATGTTATTCCTTTTTACCGTAAAAGTGGATAAGTATTCTTTCCTAAAATTCCCTTATCAAGAACCGTACAACTTTTAGTATACGCATGATCTGCTGAAGACCTCTCATTTACTCATCATAAGCATGATGAAAAATCGAGTTCCTCTAACTCAATACTTCCACATTTATATCTCTTATCGATCGTCTTTCTGAATGAAGGCATCGTAGTACTATGAATAAGATAGAGTTTAGGAATTTGAGTTCTTACAACTGAGCTCTACCACACGATCTAGAGTAAGAAGAAAGAGTGACAATCCTAAATGCCCTGTAGCCTCCTGCTTATAATTGTGGTGCACGACACACCCATAAACAAGACTCTACTAGACACGGCTTGTAGACTCCCCAGGACAGATTTGCTCTGATACCACTTTTGTCACGACCCAAACCGATGGTCTGTGACGGGCACCCGGTACCTTACTCGATCGAGTACTAACGTAACGTATCATTCTTATTACATCATCATATATACGTGACATACGGGCCTAATAGGCCAACATAATCATTTATAAACTCAAAACATAGGCTGAGAAGGCCGGGAAATCTTCCACGTATACGACATATGTCTACAAGCCACTAAGAGTACATAAATGTCATAAAGGTCGGGATAGAGTCCCGCCATACCAAACAATACCCGTCTAAATCATACTAACCAAACAAGCGACTCCAAAGCAAATGGAGTGCAACAACATCTTCTGCTGAGCTGATAGCCTACTTGGAGGGCTCTCGACCTGTCTATCGGGACTTTCGGGCATGAAACACATTGTCCCCAGGCAAAAGGGACGTCAGTACAAATAATGTACCGAGTATGTAAGGCACATAAATAAGTACATAAGAGACATGGAAGAAATATAATGAATATGACTCAACCTGTAAGCCTGAATAGCTTTGTAAATCATAAATTACTTTTAGCGTCATGCATATGCATATGAATGTAATGTCGTGCATAGGTACATGTTTCATAACATCATCAGCCTTTGAGGGCATCCCATCATATCATATCGGCCACTGTGGGCAAAGTCATCATCGTATACCAGCTGATTAGGTGGTGGTGCGTATATAACAACATAACCTTCCCATATCCCATATACATATATGTATATATACATATATACACGTATATAACGCCATTTGAATATACATACATATATACGCGTATATAACACCGTTTGAACCATATTTCAGCCATTGTGGGCAACATCATCATCATATACCAGCTGATCAGGTGGTGGTGCGTATATCATGCCACAACCTTTTCCCATATCCCATATACATATATTTACATATATATTGCGTATATAACGCTATCTGGTCATGGGTCAATGTACATATGTAAATGCACGAAATGCATATGAAATATGTCAATAAAATCTCTCGGTACGTCATAAGGCCATTATGCCTCTGTATAATATCATGAAATAAACTTTACCAATATACGTATTTCGAGACCCATGAACAAAAGATAATAATAATTCTCATGGGGAATCAAGAATATAGATACCCCTACTATTTCTATGAATAGAGTAATTTATAGAAACTGCGTATTCGCTCGTTTCTTTAGTATAATTTGGACCATGCTAAAAGAAAGAAGGGATACTCTTAACATACCTTATCTTCAACATATTTAACCCAAAACCGAGCCACGACGCTGTCATGGGTATCAGTCGAAAGCAATAGATTCAGTGACCATAACTCGTCGCTGGATTCATGATGACTAGGGATTCACAGACTGACTTTTCACCATGGATTAGCACAAGAACTTTCTTGTGAATTGGATTGTATTTCAGAAGCAAAGGACTTTTGTTGGACATGTCTTCTTCTATGTATTCATAAGTTTTTCCTTTTAGCTTTAGTGCCCAAATTACTTTGTATATGAAAACAAATGAAATGAGTTCCTATTAACTTCACTGTTTCCATTTCAAAAGGTGGATTTAGTGGAAAATTGAAAAATGAAAAGCTCACTTGTTGTAGTATTTATGTAATTACTTAGGAAAGGAATGTATGCTTTCTAAAAGCAAGGAAAATAATGTTTGTCATACATTAGGCTTTCTTAATAACAAATATTTAGCCAAAAGAGATAAAAGTACTTATCTCTTTAAAAGTTGCCATCTTGCAAATTTATTTTAGAGTCACCTTATAGGTGTTGTATGGCTGCCACGTTTTGGGTCTCCTACGCCTTATTCCAACATCTTAATTAATCACCCGCCAATTCTTAATTAACTAGTTAACCTCCCTCTAACTAATAATTAACTAATTATCCGCATAATTAAGAATTATCTTAACTTACTTAAAATACTAATCAATTTTAATACACTTTATATAACTTACTATCATGGTCATGTGGTATATTGTATGACACTAGTCTATAAATACCGGGTATTATTGCTCGGACCGTATTTTATCCCAAAATGCCAAACTTCGACGAAATTTATTTTCTTCGATTTTCTTACCCTCTCTCCTTCATGAATTTACTCATTAATTTTTTGAAATAGCATAATGCTTATAATCTCAAAATAATCTCATTCCGAAGCTTGCATCAATTTACTTATGGCGTACTTCCATGTACGAAAATATGGGGTGTAACAGAAGCGATATTTATCGATACCACCTTTGCTTCACACCCCCGAAGGAAGATGAGAGGTTGTACTTATACTTGGCGGTGTCTGAGATCGCGGTAAGTTGTGTCCTGGTTCGAGAAGAGCAAGGTACATAGTTTCCTGTTTATTACGTAAGTCGAACCTTAGGATATGCTGAAACTACGTAATTTAGAGAAATTTTCACTTGCATTAATAAGCGCATCTAGAAAATTAAAGCCATATTTCTAATGTCACCCCATATGTGTGATAACCGCTTATCCACTCCGTAATGTTTTTCACAAGCCCAACTTATCAGGCCGATTGGCCAAATGGGTCGTCGAACTCAGCGAGTACGATATCGAATATCAACCCCGAACGGCCATCAAGTCTCAATTTTTTCCAGACTTCGTGGCCGAGTTTTTGCCAACCCTCGTACCCGAAGTGGAAAAAGAGCTTCTATTAAAATCGGGTATATCATCGGGGCTATGGACCCTCTTCACGGAAGGTGCCTCAAATGTGAAAGGGTCCAGGCTCGGCATTTTTTTGAAATCGCCCACGGGTAGTATTATTAGACAATCCATTAAAACTTATAAATTGACTAACAATGAGGCTGAGTATGAGGCCATGATTGCAGATCTCGAGCTAGCTAAAATCATGGGAGCGGAATCATTGAAGCTAAATACGACTCCCTACTGGTATTGAAACAGGTAAACGGAACCTTCGATGTTCTAGAGGATAGGATGCAAAGGTACTTAGACAAATTGCAGGTAACCTTGCACCATTTTAAAGAGTGGAGTCTACAACATATACCTCAAGATCAAAACACTAAGGCCGATGAACTTGACAATTTGGGATCATCGGCCGAAGAAGATGAGATTAGCTCGAAGACTATCGTCCAGCTCTCGAGGTCTGTGATCGAGGAAGGACATGCGAAAATAAATTCTACAAGCTTAATGTGGGACTGGAGAAATAAATACATCGAGTACCTGAAGAACGGAAAGCTTCCATCAGATCCCAAAGAATCGAGGGCCTTACGAACTAAAACCGCTCGTTTCACATCATACGAAGGTGGAACATTATATAAAAGGACGTTCTATGGTCCATTGGCAGTATGCTTGGGACCAGGGGATACTGACTATGTTCTGCGGGAAATCCATGAAGGCACTTGCGGGAACCATTTTGGCGCCAAATTACTCGTTCGAAAGATCGTCAGAGCAGGATATTACTCGGATAGCATGGAAAAAGACTCTAAGGAGTTTTTTCAAAAATGCGATAAATGTCAAAGGTTTGCACCAACGATCCACCAGCCCCGCTAACAACTTCACTCGGTCTTATCCCCATGGCAATTCATGAAATGGGAATGGACATCATCGGCCCTCTGCCATCGACCCCAGCTAAAGCTAAGTTCATTTTATTTATGACTGACTATTTATCTAAATGGGTTGAAGCATAGGTCTTCGAAAAAGTTAGGGAAGAAGAAGTGATATAATTCATATGGTATCACATCACATGTCGATTTAGGATACCGGTGAAAATAGTGTGAGACAATGGCAAACAGTTCATCGGCAGCAAGATCACGAAATTCTTCGAGGATCATAAAATAAAAAGCAGACTATCGACACCGTACCAGCCTAGTGGGAATGGACATGCCGACTCAACGAACAAGACTATCATCCAAAACTTGAAGAAAAGGCTAAACGAAGCTAAAGGGAAGTGGAAGGAAATATTTCCCGAGGTCCTATGGGTATATTGGTTGACATCGAATTCCAGTACATGAGTAATCCATTTTCTTAGTGTATGGCTCCGAAGCCTTGATACTGGTCGAAGTCGGAGAGCCCAGTGCTAGGTTTTGACACGCAACCGAAGAATCAAACCGCGAGGCCATGAATACTAGCCTCGAGTTGCTAGATGAAAAACGAGAAGGTACACTCGTTCGAATGGCTGCACAAAAGCAACAAATCGAAAGATACTACAATAGAAGAACCAACCTTCATCACTTCAGAGTCGGGGACTTAGTCCTAAGAAAAGTCTCAATCAATACTCGAGATCCTAATGAAGGGAAACTCGGCCCTAATTGGGAAGTACTCTACCAAATCCTCGACATAGTCAGGAAAGGATCTTACAAACTCGGAACGATGAGCAGTGAACCACTGTCGAATAATCGGAACATATCGCTTCTCAAGCTATACTATTGCTAAGGTATGATTTTCTCCTTTCTTTCACTTATATACATATTCAGAACTAACTCGTTGTAGGAGTTTGACCTAGGACGTCAGGACCTCAGGATTTAAAGTACGCGTTACACTCTTTTTTCCTTAGATCGGTTTTTATCCCAAATGGATTTTCCCGGCAAGGTTTTTAACGATGCAACAATTATGTGCTACTTGAGAGGAATTCAACAGTATCCAAGGCTTATTTGCAATCAACCTCGAATACTGGGGGAATCACCCTCAGACATTATATGTTCGAGAAATGTACCTCGTGTCTATGGGCCTCGATAGGAAAAACTTTGTAATGGGCCAAACGGCTGAATGAATCGTGTCCATATAGATTAGACGAGCCCCGACAATAAAATATGTACGCATGTATAAATTATTCAAAGAAGAATTCTCCCTTTATTGAACATCTCCTCTCACAACAAAACATGTACGCATGTATAAATTATTCAAAGAAGCATTCTCCCTTTATCGAACATCTCGTGTCTCGAAGCAAATTATCTATTATACAAATCGCATACTTATGATTCTGGTCTATTAGTAAAAACTAATGTTTTTGAAAAATGGCTTAAGAGCCAAGTACAAACGTACTTCGAACACTCAGGGAGTGTATACTCGATTTATCTAAATTCGAAGTCACAAAACCTCAAAGATGCATAAATCGATATTTAGGCCAAGGCTATCATACTCGGGGACTAACATTTCGAACAAGTTCAAAATGTTATCGGGAAATAAGTCCTCGAGACATACCCGAAGGCTACGACCATATTGAATTGTATGACCAAAATAACGCGGATCGGAGACGTCCGAATTCCGCAATAAACAAAATTCCTTCAAATACTTTAAAAAACTGGTTAAAAGGCTACCCTCGGCAAAGCAATTAAAAACGGACTTTGATAAAATCATCCATCAAATAACTAAAAGGCTTCGATAATATCAACCTTCAACAAACCTCTGGGGGTATCAAATTATCTTAACAGAAACATGTTGAGACACAAAAAAAGAAAATGGGGTTGATCATTGGACCCTCAAAAAACCCAACGGGTATAAAAACATATGCTAAGGCATAAAGAAATTTTCAACAAGTCTTTTAGCCGAAAAGGAGAAAATAATGGCCATTTTAAGAGGTCGAATCGGCCCAATGTAATGAGCCTAAGGGTCAATACTATTAGAGTTCGAGACCTCGTTCTCACTTGATTCGGACCCAAGGGTCCCGTTATTCCGAGCTCGAATAAAGTCAATTATAGCTCGAGAATTCACCAAAATATCCTAAGGGGTATATTGTTGTAAGCTCAAAACTTAGCCATCATTTAATAGAAGCTTAAGGGTTTACTTTATTTTAAGTTAAAAATTCATTCGAGCTTGGTTATAAAGGTAATGCATCTATGGATTCAATCAAGCCACCCGAGATAAAGTCTCGAATGAATTCCTGAGCTCCCAGACTTACCCTCGTATAACCGAAAAACTTAAGGGTTTACTTTGGTCACGAACTGAAGTTAGTTACAGCAATGAAAATTTTCAACATTTTTTATGAAGATAGAAAGCATATCTAAAATATATGAAGGCATTCGAAAAGAAGTCCTTTTGTTATATATCAAAAAACATGTACAAAAGGCGAATTAAGGCCTTATAAAAAGAGAAAAGAAACTAAAATCTAACTACGATCGGGGCTAGTTCCCTCGGGATTGACTTCTTCTCGAGCAGCTTCTCTAGGAGAAATTTCTTCTTCGGGCCCCATCGGACCCGCCTTGGCTGCCCTCTTCATCATCATCCCCATTATCGAAACAGGCAAGCTGTCTGGCTTCGGCTTCAAGTTCTTTGGCCCGAGTAATTTCCTCGAAAAGGTCAAAACCTCGAGCGTGAATTTCCTCGAGGGTTTCCCTCTGGGATTGGCACTTTGCCAAATCATTGCTCCACTGCTCCCGGTCGGAAGCCTCCATTAGCTGCATTTGAACAGCCTCAGCATCAGCCTGGTACATGGCAATGGACTTGTCCGCCATGGCCTTGGTCTTCTCAATATCCAACTTGGCCTCGGCAAGCCCGACTTCAAGTTCCTCGACCCTCTTGGCCTGAGCCGAGCTTTTCTCTTTAAAGCTTAGAAGTTGGGCCTCAGATGAGGATAGTTTAGCCAAGGCTGCCTCCTTTTCTGCAGCTAGGAGGTCCACGCTCCCTTTTCACCAATCACAATCAGCCTTGACCTGATCGACCTCTTCCCCGAGCAGCTCAATCCTTTCTACCTTCTGCTGCATCTGAGATAGCGAAGTATTAGCTTCCGAGATCGAGTTAATTCCATACTTTATTAGGAGGATGGTTACCTACTTATCTAATTCGGCCTCTTCTTCATGAGCCTTGGCCAAGTCCGCTTGAAAGTCCTTTATGACCTCGTCCTTTTGTCCACAAAGTATCTTCAGAGCATTTCTCTCTTCCGAGACCTTCTGGAGTTCGGTCTCACACTGACTAAGGTCAGCTCGGAACTTAGCAGAAGCTTGTACAAGGAAGAAAGCACGAGTTAGATTTATAAAGAAAAAGTCAAAGGAAAATAACTAACAAGAGAATGGTACTTACCCGAGAAAAGAGACACTGGGCTTCCGCCATAAGGATCGAAGCACATTAAGTTCAGAGGCATCATCGACCCCTACGAAGAAATCCCGAAAATGATCACCTACGCTAGAGCATCTGCCGATATCGGGAGTCTTCAACCCTCGGGCCTCCCTTATTGCCTCTTCGGAAAAGACCGACAACAAAGGTAGTTGACCTGTTGTCATGGCCCCGAGCGAGTTGCTCGGGGCGCTCTGGACGATTTCTTGAGCTTCGAAACCAGCCGCGCCCTGTGTAGAAGTCGTTGATCGAGAAACAGTCTCGGCCTTAGGAGACTCGAGATTCATGCCCGAAATGTTTTTCAAAGCCTGCTCGATATGAGGCTTAGTTGCAGCAGGTGGTAGCTTAGAAGGTGTTCGACGACCTTCCTAGGACGGACCATTAGCGCCAAAGTATTTTCTTCTTCTTCCTCGTTTTCATCTCTCAGTTTTTGGACCATGTCCGCCGAGAGAGCGGCCATTTTTCTCCTCACCCTCCGAGGTTTGGGATTGTGGACCTCGAACTGCGAGGTACCTTTTCTCTTCTTATCCTTTTTCGGCTTTGGAGCCGGGGACTTGACTTCTCCTCCTTCACTTGAAGACCTCAGAATGACATCCTTGGTCAAACCTACATAAAGTAAGATTAGTAATGAACGAAGTATGAAGTTACTTCAGAATACATAGGGGAGACCGTTACCATGGTTCTTGGCCTCCCACCTGCCCTTTTCCAAATCCCGCCACGTTCGTTCTACGAGAGTAGAAGTGGAGGCCAGCTTTCAGATCCAATCTTCGAGATCGGGCACCGCTTAAGGCATCCAAGAGGCAGCTTCATATCGAAAGGAAATGTTTGATAAAGTTAAAAGAAGCATAAAAATCGAGATATGAGAAATCTCTTACGATCGGGGTTCCATTCCTTAGGGAACGCCATCTTCTCCTTCGGTATTATATCACAGGTCCTCACCCGTATGAACCGACTCATCCAACCTTGGTCCTTATCCTAGTTGATGCTCGAGAATAAGGCCTTTGTTGCCCGGCATTGGAGCTTAATTAGCCCTCGGTAGAGTCAAGGCCGATAGAACCGTATAAGGTGGTTCAAAGTGAACTCCAACCCCTCGGCCTCGTTGGAGAAAAAACGCAGCATGATTACTATGCGCCATAGTGAAGGGTGGATCTGACAGAGGGTAACTTCATACCTTCTACAAAAGTCGAAAATCATTTGTCGACGGGACCCAGTGTGAAGGGGTAAGTGTAAGCACTTAAGAACCCCTTCACGTGCATAGTGATACTTTCTTCAGGGGCAGGAATGCGCATCACTACCTCAGAACCCCGTTTGCAGTTCTTCTTCATGGCCTCGGTGTGGCTCTTCGAACACATGTACATCGACACATGTTCACATCGACCCGGTACCGATGAGGGGTTCTCGACTTTGAAGTCGGATTTTAGAAATGCATGGGCCGGGAACATACTCATGGGGGGCTGGTTCTACCAGCGTTTTATCACCGGTCGACCGGAAAGAGGAAGAAGAATCCTTTTCTTTCTGTGGTGTAGTCTTGGAGGTTTTCGCCATTTGTGTAAGCAAGGAAGGTCGAAGATAGGTATAAAATTTGTGGCTCTGGTGAGAACAACGACGGTGTAACAGGCGACGATGAAAAGAAGATGAGAAGGTTTAGAAAGCTGAAAGTTTTTATCAAAGCAATAGTAAAGTTTGAATCAATGAAGGAGGTGATATTTAGAGGCTTGTGGCAACGATTCGGTGGCACTAGTGGCATACCGACGACTGACATGCATTGATGATTTGGGGAACCAAACCGACGGGACATTTCGGTCACATCCATCACTTACGCCGTGAAGGCGTCATCATGATCGAGGTGTAAAGGAATCGAGGCTTAAGTCGTTTCTTATCATTTCATTCTAAGAAACGCGGGGACTATCTGTATACGGTTAAAATCGAGTATGTCCGATTTTATGGGCTCGAGGGACTGCCTCGAGATTAAGCTCATAATGAAGCGAGCTCGAGCTCGAAGATACGAAGACCAAAGGATCCATATCGGGCATGACCGACATTGAGCAACGGAATAGCGAGATATCAACAATTGACCATAGATCTCGGCGGGAATCTCGGGAGTGATGGAACCACATCAATCATGGATTTTGTTTCCGAAATTAGAGTTGCACCTTATTCAGGATTCCTCTACTATATAAAGGGGAGCCTTGTTCATTTGTAACGCGATATTCATACATTCAACTGAGAAATAATAATACACTGCTCTGTACTTACTTATATTTTTGTTATTGTTCTTAACACCCGGTCTCTAGCATGTTCCTAATCGAGGTCGTCATATCGCTGAAACGCTTGTTTGATTTATTTTTACCATTCAATTCATTTGTTTAAGTCGTCATTTATCAATTGGTAGAATAAGATCACGTATCCTTAAAATCACATATAAATTTAATTGTTACTCGTATTTCGAGGTAAACACTTACTCAAGCTTCAGTGATTTTTGACAAAAGAATAAATCTGACTTGCAAAATTAGACGAGAAGGAGACATTTAATATCCATTTTCAATTTATCTACCTCTATCTCTACTGCCATTTCAGGGGAGCCTTGGGGCAATGATAAAGTTGTCTCCATGAGACCTATAAGATATGGGTTCGAGCCGTGAAAACGGTCACTGACACTTGCATCAAGGTAGGCTACCGACATCACACCCCTTAACGCATGATGAGTCGTGCACCGAGCTAGCCTTTCTTTCCTTTAATGTCTTTTAATATGAAGCTATCAAGGTTCACCATTGAGTTTCCAACACCAGAAACCCAGTTCAGCACATGTATAGCAGATGGATTACTTGGATCATCAAGTATTATACTTACACCAGCAAAGGAAAGAGAAAGTTCCAAAATTTTGTAAACTAACTTCAGCACTACCTTTTCATACATTAAGGAGAATTAAACTGGAGAAATATCATGAGAATAAAATGGAGATTGGAAGAACATTTTAAGAGAAAGATCGTTGCGTTTTATGTTCAAAATTTTCAACATACATAGTTACAGTATCCAGTGTGGAACCCCTAATACCCTCTTTACCATATCAAATCAATGAATCATTACTTACATAGTTATCTAACACCCTTCAAGCAGGTGCAGACAATTGCATACCAGTTGTCTACATGTGTATTTACTTCAGGGAACAACAAGGACTTGGTGAGTAAGTCTGCAATATCTTGCGAACATTGCCATAATGTCTCGCTTGAGTATCTTTTTCCTTGATAAAGTTACAGCCAATATGTATGTGTTTGGTTCTCTGAAGCACCATTCCATGCAATATGAAGTATTCATATATCTTGATTACAATACAAGTTTCATATGACCATTGACCATTCTCTTCGAACTTCAACTCTTTGAAGTCGCTTCATGGTGAGTGTATGCTTCAGACATTGACGTGCGAACCGATATCAATGAGAAGTGGTCAGTTCTTTGAATCATAGCGTGGAGGAATTGTATTAATATCGGCACTATTCTACATTGTTGGATGCTAAAATTAGTTATTTTAATTACAATTTGACTTTTTTTTATGCCAGTGGTTTCTGGAGCAGCTTTCGTGCTCCTCGACTAATTCCACCGAGTATATTCTATCTCTCATCAATATAAATACCAAGTAACTCTGCCCACAAGGTTTAGGCAAATGGAAAAAGATCACCTAGCTTTTATTACCTGAGACCTCATGATTCTTGTATGTGTCAAAATCTATCTCTAGAATACTTAAGTCAGGATGGCACTAGCGAAACATTCCCAGATCGCCACGTGTCAAAATAGTTTATGGAACAATGAAGGTCGTGGTCGAAGAGTCAGCAAGGACTGAGGTTGAGGAGTCATCAAAGATCGAGGCCGAGGTCAAATACCTTTGACAGAGTTATAACGGCTAGTTTCAAGATAAGACATTAAAGAGAATATTCTAGTGGATATTCTCTCAACTCGTACTATTAGGATTACTAGTAACATGTTTCCTATAAATAGAAAGAGACACAATGATAAGGGGCATGAGATATTCACTTGTAAAAGAACTTTGACTTTATAGAGAGAATCTGGTATCGTCAGGAGCACACAGAAAACAACTTTTTCACTCAGACTCTTGCCTACACTTTTCTACTGGATCCGAGAATATCTCGAACACTCAAAGGCTTATCCATCAATTTTTCATTGTCACAAAGAATATTCATTGATTTCATCCTTTTTCGGGTGACCCGTTTGCATTTATTTATATAAATATGATTTATTGTTATTCATCACTACTTATTGCTACATTACTTCGGTTAGGATTCTCGAATACTGTCATTATTGGGCACTTTCATAATCCTTGGAATAGATCCACGTGCCACTTATCATAATACCAAGGATATTATTATTAACCTAGATTAACTCTCATTTTTATAAAATTTAATTAGTTGAACCAAGATTTATATTTTTGATCATACAATTCTCTTATGACTTCATTGATCATTAGACCGCATCCTTGGACGTTAATTACAATTTGATTATTATGGTAACAAGTTAATATATGTTTGGCACTTTAGTTTCCCATGAACTGTGAGCTTCACTTCAAAATCGTTCAGTTTCGGTCTATGTTTCTGGACACAAAAGTTAGCTATGACTCAATTTTTCTTCCATACATACTCTAAATCTATAGGAACCAGTACGTATAGATGGTAGGCACTCACAGAATAAAGTTTTAACATATGCAACTTAGAGCCGTATAGAATAAGGATACAGAATGAGAAATTATCTTAGCTCCAATGTGATTGACGAACAAATCACAAGATGCAAAGGAGAAGAGTAGGTTGTTAATGCAAAAGGAACAAGGCAAAAAATTTAAACCATAAAAGTTTACCTGCAAAACCTCGATATCGATATATATACATCAGCACTAAACAAGGGCAGTTGCAATTTTCTTTGCTACCTTTACAGCTTGTTTGGATTGTTGTTACAAATCGTTTCACAATATATCGTGTTGTATTGTATTGTATTGTATTGTATTGTATTGCACTGTATCGTTTGATGAATATAATATTTGGATAGATTGTATTGTTTACCGTTGTTTCATGATATCATGCATCAGCAATATGAAGAATAAATTTGTAATATTATAAAGAAAATTACGATACAGGGTAAATTTATTATATAAAGAGGTTGGGTAAATGATAAAATAAAATAATTTAATAATAGTAAGGGTGAGATGAGAGAAAAAGACAAGATAACAATGCAACCACACCAAATCGGTCGTTACATAAAGTGACATATTTCATCGTTACGTAACGACGAATTTAACGATACGATACAATAAAATTTAAGTAACAACGAAAACAAACATCATATTTAAAGTAACAATACGATACAATATAATGGGCAACGACCATCCAAACAAGCTGTTAAGAAAATATTGTGATTGTTGGTTCATATTTTGTGCTTTACAAGTTGACAATATTTTACTACAAATAATAATTAACCTAAATAAACGGTCACTCAACCAATTAAACTAAAAATAGCCGATATAATATATATGTAATATATAATTAATGCAATAATTGATGTATACTTATCAGTGGCAGAAACATAATTTCACCAGGAAATAAAAATAACACGCAAAGAAGCTAAGCGGATTCAATATCTAATATATATACCTGAAAAAAATTAACCTTATATATATAGTATAATTTTCAGCGAAGAGGGCTGAACCCCCTTCCGTCCACCTAGCTCTGCCTCTAATACTGATTAAAAAGTAAACAGTAAATTTTGACGGCTATATTAGGGGTGGGTATCGATAGATTCAATTGTGAATATTATCAATTTGCATATAGGATATCGATATATAAATATGCTAACATAACCGATAAGATATCAGTTTTCAGGTAACAGGTTTGTTTGACCAAAAAGTATTAAGCTTTTTGTTAAACTAATTGAATAAGATGGTAATGAGCAAATCCTAGTTAAATATAATAAATTATAAATCTGAGATTAATAAATGTAAGCATTATAAAACCATATTCAAGGCTATTAAATATCAAGGGGTGTTAATGATTACGAATGAGTGAGGGAATGATGGCAAGCAATGAATATGATAAATGACAATAAATGTAAATAGGAAGAATGATTCACCCAAATATTGAATGATGTGGATGATTGCTCCTTCTGACAACAACGTGCGATAACTAAATATGAAAATGGACAAAGTGTTCTTGGATCATGTGAGTGGAAAGGTAGAATAAACAAAAAAATCAATCACTGTAGAAAGGCAAGCTTTTCGTATTATCTCTCAAGAGTCAACTTTTTACAAGTGTTCTTATCAGAAAAATGAATCAATCTCCCCTTTTTGCTCCCTATCTCTTACTATTTATATGGGATATTCCTAGGAAACCCTAAAAAGTACAGCCAGGAGAATATTCGATTGAATATTCCTTTTAGTAATTCCAAGATTATCCTAGTCGTTACTCATATGCTTCTTTGTTCGACCTCGGTCTTGATATCTTGCTTGGCGACTCCTCACTATTAGGCCCTGCTCGACCTCAGCCATAACTTCTACACTCGTTCATTCACATTTACTG
This sequence comes from Nicotiana paniculata, assembly GCA_005239505.1. NCBI lineage: Eukaryota > Viridiplantae > Streptophyta > Magnoliopsida > Solanales > Solanaceae > Nicotiana > Nicotiana paniculata. The sequence continues at coordinate 15,172 of ML337730.1, forward strand.
AACTTAGTCGGATTTTGACGCATAGAGTTAGTCCCTCCGCTTATTTAGGTCGTCTTCTGGTTGACCTCACTGAGCAAACTTTATCAGCAACAGTTCTAGAGAAATTTCGATGTGATGGCCGAGCAGAAGTGATTATCGTCGAGATGGTAACGTGTCTTTCCGAGGATTGTGGTCAGTGAGGAGGTACATGATGATTCACAGCCACATGCTCCATCATTGTCATCTTCCCAATGCGAAGCATCGTTTCTCGAGCCTCCGTCACTTCGATTCTAGGGCCACTAACGGTTATTTACACCGGTTCAGGCGCCCCGGTTGTCAATAAATAAGGGGGGGGGGGAAGGTACTAAATGAAAATTTTGCATTTTATAACTTCTTCACCAACGCACACACACTATCAAAAAATGACTAACACGATTCCCAACTATGAGATAGTCTTCGACCCTACCCGTTATCGGTGGCCATGCCCTCCAGTGGCGGAGAACCCATGGTTATGGAGGACGAAAGCTTTCCTACTGTGGAGGAGGTCGTTCCCCGTAACCCAACTTCCAGGTCCAACTTCTCTAAGGAACCAGTTCGGGAACCCGAGCCGGTAAAGTACGAGATGGGGTTGAATCATATCTCCACCCTCAGATCCAAATACCACATTCGTGCCCAAGTTGACATCGTTGTGGCAGGAGACGACGTGATACAAGTTCATCGGCATGGGTATTGTGCATTCTACGCCTACCCGTTCTTAGTGGACTATTCTCTTCCTCTTCTTACATTGGCGGAGGAGTTCTGTCGTTATTACGGTGTCTTCCCTGCTCAACTTTCTCCTTATATATACAAGATCTTCCTTATGCTAACGAAGTATGCGGAGTTGGCCGGCTGCGGGATTTCCATCCACCATTTGTTGCACCTCTTCGCGCCTAGCTTCCATAGGGGCACAATGATTCACCTTCTCCACCGCGGAACCAAAGGGTTGGTGCTTGGAATGGACGACAAAGTAAATCGTCGATTTTGGTTTAATTATTTCTTTGTCAAAATCGAGCGCGTGGTGGCGAACCCTAGTGGGTTCCCCAAGCAGTGGAATTTTGCTTGTAAGTGTTTTCGTCAACTGAATCACACTCTTTTCTCTTTTTCTGTGTTTCATGACTTACTTGTTTCTTTCCCTTTCGTGTAGCTGAGAGGCATCCCCCTTATCTGGTCACCGACATCGCTGACTGGGTGGAACAAGTCCTCCCATTCACCGTAAGGATTCGTGACTGGGCGTCTTTCAACAAGAAGTTTAGGCCCAAGCCCTCGACCGGTAAGTTGAATCTCGTCTTGTTGATATTTAGACTTCGTCATAGTTCATCACCCCTTTGCACTTATGATTCTTTTATTGGTGTCAGGTTGGAGGAATTCCAAGAAGGTGAAAGCTACCGTTCCTGCCTTCCGCCAGGCAGTCGCCTCGGCCGAGATACAATTCGTGTTGGCTGAGTCCATACGGAATGCTTCTCCTAATACCCTGTCATTGGGTGACTCTATCCCACAGACGTCTATTACATCAACAGAGACCCCGGTCCGCCCGGTGATGCATCTGATAGGTGAGTCTTCTCCCGGCGAGGAGGAAATGACACCGTTGAAGAGGCGGAGGATAAAGACTGGCGGAGTCACCACGGCGGCTGTCGCGCCTGAGGGGCCAATCATATTGGAAGCGGAGTCGGCTCATCCACCGGTTATCGAGTCTGCTCCCGCGCTAGAGGTTGCCGTAGAGGGGAGGTCGTTGGAGGCAGAAGGGGCTGCCACAGGGGGGAGAACAACCACAGACCGTTGAGGTCAGCTCATCGTCTGCGAGTGAGAGAGGAAAACTGTCATTGTAGACGATGATGGGTCAGGCTCTGATATGGACCCCGAGGAGGTGCATACCTTCGAAGAGAGGTTTACTCGAGTAGAAATAAGGACCGAGGGGTCTACTCGAAACATTGTCATCCTCGTGGATTTTAACTTGTTGGTTAATCTGGAACAGGTGGTCCCAGCTTTGGCCCCTTTGTGCACGGACTCCGAGAACAAGACGCTGCAGATGCTGAAGGACGCGGACCTGTCGTTGGGCATTTCTGGGATGTCCCTACGAGTAAGTTCCTTTTCCACGCTTTAACATCATTTTTTTCTTCACGTTATCTACCTTTGCTGATCTTTCTTCTTTTGTTTATCAGAATCTCATTTTGTAGATTGAGCACGCTCGTCGGGAAGAGAAGAGGGAGGCCTTCTATAAGAGGATGGAGTCCAAATATAGGGAATACCGTACCAAGCACCGAGAACTGGTCAGCATACTCGGCGAGGACGGTCAATTCCAGACTCTTCGGGATGAGCTGAAACAAAAAAATGAGGAGTTGAGGGACAAGGATGGTGATCTTGTGAGGGCTATTGGCAGGTGCAGCGTTCTCGAGGGGATGTTGAGAGCCAAAGATGATGAGCTTGAGGTAAGCAAGGGGATTACAACCGAGAATGTCGATCTCCAGGCTCAACTGGCGTCCTTATGGGTCAATCTTGATCAGAGTGAAGCCAGAGCCAACAACTTGAGGGACAAGTTGGCCGCCAAAGCTAAGGAGTTGGAGAGAGGTGAGAGAGCCAGAACGGTTGTTGTGGCGCAGGCGACTGCACTAGTGGGTACCCTCCGTGTTTTCAGGTTCGAGCGGGCTAGTGAAGCATAAACATCTGCGCTTAAATAAGTGAGGCTTGAAGACCGGATAGGCAGTTTAGAGGCAGAGGTCTCAGATCTGAACGAGAAGATTGCCGTCCTAAAAGCCGAGAAGGTGCAGCAATAGGCCCAGCCGTCTACCTCTCATTCTTCCACTTATCCTAGTGTATCACGAGACTTGTGCGAGAAGTGGGTTCATGTTGAGGCCCAGTTTGATATATATAAGGCTCTGATGATGGCCGGCATGGCTTTTGAGGTAGAATTTGAGGATGCTCATGTTAAAGCACGTGCAGCTCGTGACGCTTGTGGCTACGACCCCGACATGGATGATGAGGGTGACTTGGATGGGCTCGAGCCGGGTTCTTGGTATGACAATGAGTACTCCAGTGTCGAGGGTGATGGTGGAACTGCGGCCGAGTAGTGTGCTTGTATGCTTGTCTTTGTATTTTTTGTTCTTTCCTTTTTTGTTTTGCAGGCACTTGCTCGGCTCTTGTAATGATGACTTTTTGGAATGATAATACTTTTGTTGTCTGTTCTTGAACTTCTTATTTTTTCTTTGAATGTGTTCTTAGTCGACTTCCTTGGTCGTGATTTCACTTAGATCGACCATAGGTTGAGCTAGTTCAAGGTTGAATGTTGATTTGTAATTTTACTCGAACGAGGTTGAATCATAAGTTTATTCGAGCAAAGTTGAATGTAAACCTATAGATTAATTCGAACGAGGTCGAATGTAAGTTGGTTCGAGCGATGTCGAATGTAGACTTTAAAATTAATTCGAATGTAAGTCTATTCGAGCGAGGTCGAGTGTAGACTTGAAAAATAATTCAAACAAGGTCGAATGTAAGTCAATTCGAGCGAGGTCGAATGTAGACTTGAAAAATAATTCGAATGAGGTAGCATGTAAGTCAATTCGGGTGAGGTCGAATGTAGACTTGAAAAATAATTCGAACGAGGTCGAATGTAAGTCAATTAGAGCGAGGTCAAATGTAGACTTGAAAAATAATTCGAACAAGGTCGAATGTAAGTCGATTCGAGCGAGGTCGAATGTAGACTTCGAAAAATAATTCGAACAGGTCGAATGTAAGTCAATTCGAGTGAGGTCGAATGTGGACTTGAAAAATAATTCGAACGAGGTCGAATGTAAGTCGATTCGAGCAAGGTCAAATGTAAATTTACTGCGTTAGCGTAATTTGTAAACTTGGTGGAGGCATGTAGAAACATTATATGTTTGCATATATTGCTTTGTTTATACATTCATTGGAGAGGTTTACATGTTTTCTCTCTATTCATACATACATTCGAGAAGTCCCAGTCTATCTAGTCCCTTCATGGGCCGACCTGGAGACGTTGTTGATAGGTTGGGCGATGAATCAATACTTAAACTTTGAGATGCCCTCTTTGTCGCCTCATTAAAAACCTACCCGAGAAAACCTAATTGGGACAAAACTCGGGTGAGGGAAAAAGAGTACGACTTGGAGGACGCCTTATTGTCAGAAGTTGAAGTATTTGAAGTGAGCGACGTTCCAATTGTGCGGTAGCGATTTTCCTTCCATTATTTCTAGTTGAAACGACCCTTTTCTTACTGCCTCGTGATTTTGTACAGGTCGTCCCAATTGGTCCCTAGTTTGACTTCCCGTAGATATTTTTGCTCGCCTGTGTCTTGGCTTTGAGTACGTAGTCCCCGACTTTGAGTGGTCTGACTTTGGTTTTGTTGTTGTAATATCGTTCTACTTGTTGTTTTTGGGCTACCATCCTTATGTAATCCATGTCTCTTCATTCTCCGGCTTCGTCGAGATCTTGCCTTCTATTTTCATCATTTCTTGGCCAGCTTTCATTTGAGTATCTTAGGCTCGGCTCCCCGACCTCGACCAATATCATAACATCAGTCCCATAGATTAGTAAGTATGGCGTTTCCCCTGTGCTTGTCCCTGGCGTGGTGCGATAGGCCCGTAACACTTCTGGTAGGACCTCCAGCCACAGTCCCTTGGCGTTTTCCAGTTTCTTTTTTATGATGTTCAATATCGTTTTGTTGGATGATTCAGCTTGGCCATTGGCGGCTACATGGTATGGCGTGGAGAGTATTCTTTTGATGTGCCATTTCTCAAAGAATTTGGCAACTTTTTTCGCAGTGAATTGAGGTCCGTTGTCATAGCTGATTTCCTTGTGATGTTTTAGATGTCAATACCACACAAGAAGATAAGTTACTTTGTGTGGTACCCAATTTTCGAGTGCCGTCTCAATAGAAGAACCCGGTTCTTCTTGATGTACTTACTTCTACTGTCGCGGAATATTACAAGCAGTAAAGTAAAAACACAAGGATTTTTACGTGGAAAACACCTGGCTCAAAAGGTGAAAAAATCACGACCTACTCCTCAGTAGGATTTGCTCAAACTCTTCACTAAATACTCTGAGCCAAACGGGCTTACAAAATAAACTCTTTTGTAATCCTAGGACTAACTCAAATCCCTTTGTAGTAACTAGCCCCTAGCTAATTTCTACACGCCTCAAGTTAACTCTAACTTGAAAAATGCATACCTATTACACTTGCTTCTATGAAAGCTGAAATATACAATATTAAAACTCCTACTACAATCAACTAGACTCAATAATCAATCAGATGGAACTGGTTCTTCTAGTTGATCTGTAGCCTTTTATTCGAACAATGACTCTACTAGCAAATTGACTCTCGGAACTTTGCTTTCAGACTTTTGATTCACTTCAGCTTTTGTGCGTTTTCGATTCCAGCAGAGATACATCCAGTATTTATAGAGTCAGTTGAGCTTGTCGTCCAATTCTAGTCCAACTCTACCTGGGTGAAAAAATTCGTACCAAACTCAACTTTCTTTCTTTTGTTACTTTCCTTGCTTAATTCGACTTCAATCTTCTCATCAGTTTGCAACCTTTTTGCATTAGGAGACAATCTCTTGGTTCATTGATATTTTACATTCACAAATATCTCCTATGCATATACGGTTCATGTGCCAGATATTCAGTTCAAGATGTGTGCTCTGATGGACCTGGTTCAACTGGTCAGCCATTTGTCAATCTTCAAAACTATGCAGTGACATGGGTCAACAAATTCCCCCTTTTTGATGATGACAAACTCCGTGCTTAATCCTGTATACACTTCAACCACTTTGTGTGGTTTTAAGCATTAATCATAGAGAATCCAGGTTCATTAGGTTATAAATATCACTTTGAAAAAAAAATTAAAAAAGTTCAGCACACATAGCTTCCCCCTTTTGGCATCATCAAAAAGTTTGCAAAATGATACACTTACCAGATTTATTAATTATTACTCATGGTAATTGAGTGTTGTAGTGAGTTTTATCGAGTGGTAGTTCGACCCGCTATGTTGTATGGGGATGAGTATTGGCCAGTCAAGAACTCCCACGTGCAGAAGATGGGAGTAGCAGAGATGAGGATGTTGAGATGGATGTGTGGGTGTACCAGGAGAGATAGAATTAAGAATGAAGCTATCCGGCACAGAGTGGAAGTAGCCTCCGTGGAGGACAAGATACGGGAGTCGCGGCTGAGATGGTTCGGACATGTTAGGAGAAGAAGCATTGATGCCCCTGTCAGGAGGTGTGAGAGGTTGGCCATGGAGAGTTTGATAAGGAGTCGAGGTAGGACTAAGAAGTACTGGGGAGAAGTGATTAGGCAGGACATGGCGTTGCTTCAGCTCACTGAGGACATGACACTTGATAGGAGGGTGTGGAGGTCGAGGATTAAGGTAGAGGGTTAGTAGGTAGTTTATAATACTCAATGATAAGCTTAGTATCATGCATTCCCTTCAATATTTGATTTTTATTATGGTATGTGGTTTTGTTCGCCTCAGGTATTGTATTCTGTGCTGCTATTATTGGATATTTTATTTTCCTTCCTTATCCTTCTTCTTACCATTTCTGAGTCGAGGGTCTATTGGAAACAACCTCTCTACATGCATTAGGTAGGGGTAAGGTCTGCGTACAAACTACCCTCCCCAGACCCCACATGTTGGGATCAAACTGGGTTTGTTGCTTACTCATGGACATTGAGGCAACTGCAGGTGCAAAGCATGATTAATCAACACAAGAAGCCAATAAATGTTAGCTAACTAATAAATTGAGACAAGTCAATAACTAGAAGCAAAATTCATTTATTAGTAATAATTATCAACACCATACAGAAAAACAAAAACAACCAACCATGAGCAAAAAAACAGAGTAAAAATAACTAAAACTGAATAACTGGTCTAAAGAAGGGTTTTGGAAGCTCTGGAAAGCCTAAGGATGGGAAGGTGCAGAGGAGATTGTGGTCTTGGATTGTAGGAGAAAAAGTATCTGCTGAATAAAAACCTCGTTCTTTTCTTTCTCCTTTGCTAATTCAGCCCTAAGAGCATCCCGCTCAGCTTAAACCTCAATCACACGAGACTTCAAATGAAGGATCTCCATATCCTTAATCTCGTTTTCCTGCACCAGAGTTCTAGCTTTGCTGTTGGCTGGTTGCTTCCTAGATGAACCAGGTTCATCCATAGGAACATTGACATTGTAGTCACATGTAAGCAAAGTTTTCTTCCCAAAATAGTCTTTGGCAGTAGCCATCTCAGCCTTTTTTACTGGAACCCCAAAATGTGCAAGCACTACTGTCAGAATGAAGCCATATGGAATTGTGTGTGCTTTGGTTCCATTCACCACTCTGTCAAAGAGTTAGATGATGAAAGCCTATCAATTAATTTGCTTTCCCCTGTACAAGCATTCCATTAAAGTAAGATCCATATAATTTGCCATGTGCCTTCTTTCTTGTCTAGGCAGTAGGAACTTGATGACGAACTCGAAGAGTAGCTTGTGCTCTGACTTCATTTCACTCTTGTAAACCGGCCTGGGTTCAATCTCCTCCTCACTATCACTGAAGAACCTGGTGATGTTGATTTCTAAGGCCATCCCATCTAGACAAGGCCATCTTTGCCTTGTGTAGTCCTTATAGCCCTCAGCTGGTATGTTCAGAATAACACCTAGTTCTTTAGCATCAAAGGAAACTTCAAATTCAATTCCTTTGACCATGGAGGTGACCCTGCTTCCTTGACAATGGCATTTACCATGAATTCAACCAACTCAGCCCTTGCCAGCCTGCCTTTCATGCAAAGGACCAGGTCCTTCCAACCCTGCACCTCCAGAGTTTCCAACAGATATTGCATTCCAGGCTCCTCTAGATCCTTCACCAGCTTACCCTTCAGTATTGTTCTTTTTCCAAACATGGTAACTCTATCAGTCACCTCTCCTATTTCCTTCTCCTCCTCTCCACTCCGGTCTGCATCATCATCCTCAACAATTTTCACTTTCTTTGGCTTGGCCCTGGTCCTCTTAATAGATCTTGTTGGTGTGACAGACATTCTAGTTGACTTCTTTGAAGAAGCCTTAGCCTTTGTGGGTTTTGGTGTCGCAGTCACACCTGGAGCATGCTGCTCCTCCTGTTGGACCAGGTCCAATGCAGTTTCTTCAAACTCAATAGCCTTAACAGGCTCTCCAACTTTTGCTGCCCTTTTCTTCTTGCTTTCTTTCAGATCCTTTTCTAATTTCTCTTCTTCATCTCTCACAGTGCTACGAGTAGCTCTTACTTTTGGATCAGGAACATTAGCAACTTTAGAATTTTTTCTTTTCTTTGAAGGAACTAGGTGAGTTGCCTTCTTGGGCTTCTGACTCCTTCTTTTCTTGGGGGTTATAGGACTCCCCCAGTTTCTTCATCCTTTCAGCCAATGTTTCTTCCCCAGATGAACCTTCCTTTCTTCAGACTTGCAAGACCTGCTGCAGGTTCCTCAACTATGCTTCCCCCTAAATCAGTGACGTTTTCTCCAACAGTTTCAGGAATGGGACCACAAATAACCAGCGTGGTACCATCCTCCATAGATCCCCTCACAACTTATTTTCCCTCTCTCTCAAGAATTCTTTATTTTCTACCACCCCTCTGCCTTCCAGGTACTTCAACATCAATAACAGACCTAACTAACACGAATCTTTTATCAGCAAAAGTAAATTCAGAATCGATTTCAAGATTACCTTTTTCAGAACTGGTTGAACCAGGTGCGTCTTCCTCATTGGCTGATTTAAAGGATTCACTGGACGAATATGACTTAGTACCTTTGTCTGCTTTAATAATATCCTCCAATACTTTTTCCCTAGCCTCAGAAGCAACAGATTTCCGGGCAAGAACTTTGACACGACGATTCTTGGGGGCAGGAGTAGGGTTTGGAGTGGGTTCAGGAATGGGTGTATTTTCAGGGGTTGATGTAATTTCTAGTGATTCAGAACTGTAAGCGGATGGAGAATTAGAGACAGATTCAGAATGTCCTCCATCATAATCACGATTAGGTGATGAATTAGAAGAAGAAGCTAGTGGTGGTGAAGACATTTTTATGTATTGTTAGGAAAAGGACGAGTTGTAAGTTTTGGGTTGTGTAGTATGAGTTGAACTTGGTTTGATGGTAGCTTTATGAAAATAGGAGTAATGATGACCTTTTATAATATATGGCTATTAATTATACAACGGGTAAAAAAATTATTCAAGTGGAAGTCTAATAGTTGTAGGAGTGTCATTGATTTGACGGTTAAGAGTTCCCTACTTCTAGGCCAATTGAGTACTGATGTGACTTCTTGGAACGGGTTCATTTAGGGATTAGTACAAAGACTTTGAAATGAACCAAATAAATAGAATCCTTCTCATGTGTGACTGTAATTGAATTAATATATGGAAAAGAGTACGTACCTTGTCAGTAAGATGAATCAACATAGATGAACCAGGTTCATCCTGTTAGAAATCTTTAAATCGCCTTAATTTACAAAGATAGATAAACATTATTAGTATCCAGGGAATCATATTAATACATGACACAAGAGTATGGCAATAAATACATGATGTTGAGCAATTATTAATCTGATTAAGTACCTAATTAAAATTTTCTAGCCCAAAAAAAATAAAAAATTTATTTATATATATATTTTTCAATCAGGTGATCTTAATCGTCCCTAATTCCAGCCTGTTTCTCTCAAAATGCTCCCTACTAAGTGATTTAGTGAGTATATCAACAATTTGATGATCAGTAGCATAAAATTCGATTGAGATCATTCCTTTTTCATAGTTATCCCTTAGGAAATGGTGCATAACATCTATGTGCTTAGTCCTTTTTTGAACCGGGTTCTTCGTCATACTAATAGCACTAGTGTTATCACAAAAAATAGGAATGCATCCCACATCAATACCGAAGTCCATGAGTTGTTGTTTGATCCATAACAACTGGGCACAACATGAGGCTGCAACCACATATTCAGCCTCAACAGTAGACAAGGCTACTGAATTTTGTTTCTTGGTAGCCCAAGACACAAGGCATGAACCCAGAAAGTGAGCCATACCTGAAGTACTTTTCCTGTCAACCAGGAAACCTGCATAATCAGCATCAGCATATCCTACAAGGTCGAAATTTACTACCTTTAGGATACCAAAGCACAAATCAGTGGTGCCTTTCAAATATCTCAAAATTCTCTTTACTGCAGTGAGGTGGGACTCCTTTGGATTTGCCTGAAACCTAGCACACAATCCCACGCTGAACACAATATCAGGTCTGCTGGCAGTGAGATATAATAGAGACCCAATCATCCCTCTGTATAGCTTCTGATCAACAGATGAACCAGGTTCATCCACATCCAATTTTGTAGTTGTGGCTATGGGAGTGTCTATTTCTTTTGAGTCTTCCATTTTAAACTTCTTGAGCAATTCTTTCACATACTTTTGTTGGTGGATCATTGTTCCATTTGGGTTTTGCTTAATTTTCAAGCCTAAGAATTTTTTTAGCTCACCCATTATACTCATCTCAAACTCACTTCCCATTAGCATATCAAATTCCTTGCTCAATTTTTCAGAAGTCGCCCCAAATATGATATCATCCACATATATTTGCACAACCAGGAGATCCTTACCCTTTTCCCTTAAGAACAAGGTACTATCAATTTTGCCTCGTTTGTACCCATGTTCTAGCAGGAATTTNATGAGCGGATCAATGTGAGGCAACGAGACTGAATCTTTCGGGCAGGCCTTGTTCAAATCTGTGAAAGTCCACACACATGCGCCATTTCCCATTTTTTTTTTTCATCATGACCACGTTGGCGACCTATTGGGGGTACTTTGACTCCCTGATAGAATCATTTGCGAGCGATTTTTCCACCTCTTTAGCGGATAGACACATTTATTGCGGCACTAAATTTTATTTTGAATACCATACCGGCGGGTAGAGTGGGTCGACATTCAGCTTGTGTGTTACTATTTCCTTCGGGATGCCTGGCATATCTGCATGGGGGAAGGAAAACAAGTTCGCGTTGTCAGTTAAAAATTTATGGAATTTACCTGGTTCTTGGAGTTTGTGGCCGATGTAAGCTTTTTTGTTGTGGTTGTTTTTATCCAGCTGAACGGGATCGAGGCCTTCCACAGTTGATCTCGTGGCCTCCATGACATCGGGGTCTTTGATGACGTCTCTTTGTTCTTCACCATCTGACCCCTACCTCACTAATTGCTACACTTTTGTGCCTTTGACTTTTAACTGTTGAGTGTATGTGCAGTCTTGGGCGATGCGATAGCATTCTTGGGTTGTGCACTGCTCGCCAGAAATGCTGAATACTCCCAACGGGGTGGGAAACTTGATGACCTGATATAGGCTGGACGGGATGGCCCTCATGGAGTGTATCCAAGGTTGTCCTATGATGGCGTCATATGCTATGTCTTAATTCATGATGTGAAACATTGTTTCCAGGGTGATACCACCGGCCATAATGGGCAGTGTGATCTCTCCGGAGGTCCGCTCAACTGCATTGTTAAAACTTGTTAGTGTTATGCATTGTGGTACTATCTTATCCTCGAGTCTCATCTGTCCAAGAACTCTAGGGTGGATAATACACGTGCCGCTTCCGTCATCTACCATAATCCATTATACATTGGTATCTGAAATTCGTGAAGTTTTAACAAGATAATCATAGTGAGGAAAGGTCAAAACATGGGTATCCGACTTATCGAAGATGATACTTTCTTCGAGGTCGTCATACCGTTTGTGGGTGATCGACCGCTTCAACTTGTGGGTGGTTGTGAATTTCACGTGATTGATTGTTGTGTCGTCACCTCCACCGATAATCGTCTGGATGGTGCGGGCTAGGAAGGGTGGTTTCGGGGGGCCTTGATGTTGTTCCTGCCCACGAGCGAAATTGGCTCTTCCTCGGTCGCTAATCAGCTCCCTCAAATGCCCTTGGTGGAACATGTTTACTATATCTTGCCTCAAGGCGATACAGTCCCCGGTCTTATGGCCTCACTCTTGATGGAATTCGCAGAGGGCATTCGACTTTCTGGTGTTTGGGTCGGACTTCATCTTTTGCGGAAATTTCACCTTAGGGTCGAGCTTCTCTAGGGTGTATACTATCTCTAGAGGAGAAACACAAAAATTATGAGCAGATTACAGTAGAGGCATGCCTCTTTCGTTTCGATGAGTCCCTGTTTAGGGCCTATATGGTCCATCGCCATGGCGGGGGGTAGTATTACGACAGTTCTAATGTATGGCTGGTGTCTTTTGCGATTGAGGCGTGGACCTACATGGTCCCTTCAGTTGTCATTTCGGCGGTCTTTTTTCGACTTCATCTGGACCGACGTTAACCGTTGGGTTGGTCCATTAAGGTCGTTCTCGTCCGCTCTCACCTTGCAGTAAGCGTTGTGTATTTCTTCCTAGGTAGTGTGCGGTATTTCATGAGCCTACTCAACAGTTTTCTGGTCGCCCTCGACCCGCTCCTGTTCAGCCTGTTCTAGAAAGCTGTTACCTCCATTGCCTCTGACACATTTGGAAGGGTCATTCTCACTCTTTTTAGGAAGTCCATGAGTCCTTCGTCGGGTGACTGTTTAATGGCGAATTTATCATTCACCCCGGCTTCTGCTTTCTTGGCCCCGACATGGACAGTGATGAACTTGTCGGCCATTTCCTCAAATGTTTCTATGGAATGTGCTGGTAGTTGTGAGTACTATGTCAGTGCTCCCCCGGTTAGAGTTTCGCCGAACTTCTTCAGCAGTACTGACGACACTTGTTCTTCAGTGAGGTCGTTGCCTTTCATGCGGTGACGTAGTGGATGATGTGATCTTCAGGGTCCGTTGTGTCATCATATATTTTTAAGTATGGTGGCATCTTGAATTCTTTGGGTATAGAATGTGGTGTAGCCTCATCGCTATACGGTTGTTCCACGAACCGGCCGTCATCCCGTTTTGGCAGAAGTTTTGGGGCGCCTGGTATCTTATCAACCCTCTCTTGGTGCTCCCTCATTTGATCACGGAGTAATTTATTCTCGTTCTCCACCTCCTCCATTTTTCTTAGACTGGCAGCGAGGGCGTCATTACCTGCACCATTAACAGTGTGAGTGGTACCTGTTGGAGGAGAGGCGTGTTGCTCATTGGTTTTTGTTGTGATGTCGACTCGTGCATCATTTATACTCGCCCCTTGAGCGGGTTTGTCGAGTATACTATTCATTGTACTCGTCAGCCATGCCTCTAATAGTTTTTTTTACTGCTGGTGGTGCTTCTTCTGTCGTGGACGTGGAGGCTCCTTTCCCGTGAGAGGCGGTAATGCTGCCATGAGGGGGGGAGGTGAATCACTTCACCTAGGTGAAACGCTTGGCGTCACATTCTCCTCGTCATCTCCGTTAACCTCATTGATGGTGCTTAGGAGGTTAGCAGTGAGGCCTGTTACTGCCTTCAATATTTCTTCTCCATTTCCTGCCATGTTAGGTCGTGCAAGTAGGAAAAAGAAAGTTCTATTGTTTTTTTTAAGATCTAGAAGAAACTAAAGTTTTAACTAGAAATTCCCCACAGACGGCACCAAATTGTTTGATCAAAAAGTATTGAGCTTTTTGTTAAACTAATTAAATAAGATGATAATGGGTAAATACTAATTAAATATAATAAATCCTAGATCAGAGATTAACATATGCTAATAATATGAGACATCATTCAAGGCTATTAAATACCAATGGGTGTTTAATGATTATGAATGAGTGAGGGAATAATGGAAAGAAATAAATATGATAAATGACAATAAATGTAAATAGGAATAATGATTCACCCAAATATTGAATGATGTGGGTGATTCCTCCTTCTGACAACAACGTGCGATAACTAAATATGAAAATGGATAAAGTATTCTTAGATCATGTGAGTGGAAAGGTATAATAAACAACAAAATCAATCACAATAGAAAGGCAAGATTTTCGTATTATTTCTCAAGAGTCAACTTCTTACAAGTGTTCTTATCAAAAAGTGAATCCTCCTCCCTTTTGTTCCCTGTCTCTTACTATTTATATGAGATATTCCTAGGAAACTCTAAAAATTACAATCAGGGGAATAGTCGATTGAATATTCCTTTTGGTAATTCTAAGACTATCCTAGTCGTTACTCCTATGCTTCACTGTCCGATCTCAGTCTTGATATCTTGCTTGGCGACTCCTCGCTGTTGGTCCCTACTCGACCTCGGTAAAATTATCGGTTATTATCGGTTTACCTGATAAGATAACTCAATCTAGAGGGAAGAAGCTCAGAGTGTAACTTCGCATAAAGATAGACAATTTAAAACAGAACAGTTGGCGATCCTTAATCAATTACCAATTAGTGAATAATGCACATCTAACCTTACTATTATGATCTCAATTCTCAAAGTCAACAAAAGAAATAAGTTACTAAAAGCAGCAATCTAATCTTACTATCTCAGTAGTGCGAACATAATTCACAGAACAATAATAAAATCATAATCTTATAATTGCTAAAGAATCTGTGCTAAAAGAAACAAATAGAAAAACTAAAAATTAATCAGTACCCTGGGAGGGCAGAGAGATGTTTCTAATAGACCCTCGGCTAAAGAAGGTGAGAGAAGCCCTGATAGCAAGTAATGGCAAGACAAATAATTTGAAAACTAAATTGAAGATAGCAACAGAGAATATGAAAGTGGTACCGATAACAAGTAATAGCAAGGTAACATATTTAGAAAACTGAACTGGAAAATTTAAACTGAACAAGTAATTCTTAAAAATTTAAAAGTACAAACCTGAACTAGAAAATGAAGATGAGAAATTCAGAAAATTTTAAAACTTACCCTAAGGAGTAAGGTATGAAGAGTGTCGACGGAGAGAATTGAGAGAATGAAATCCTAAGGTGGCTCTATATACCTAAGGGTAAAATTGTAATAATGATAAAGCTTATTGGGTTATTGGTTAAACCTTTGAAGATATTGGGTAAACTGAGACCCAATCTGATAATCCAATAGTCAAATAACACTAAACCGTTTCGAATCATTAACTTAATAAATCGATAATCCAATAATATTTTTCAGTTCAGGCTATCGGTTTTACCCGATATATGCCTAGTCCTAGGCTATATGTGTCAAAATATGCTTCTAAATATGATCCTAGTTAGGCTACATGGGATATGAGGTGCCACTAAGACTTAAAGGTGAATTCTACAGAGTAGTTGTTAGACCAACTATGTTGTATGAGACAAAGTGTTGGCCAATCAAGAACCCTCATATCCAAAAAATGATAGTAGCGGAAATGTGGATGTTAAGATGGATGTGCGGGCAGACTAGGAAAGATAAGATTAGGAATGGTGGTATTCAGAATAAAGTGGGAGTGGCATCCGCATTGGACAAGATGCGGGAGGCGAGACTAAGATGGTTCGGGCATATAAAGAGGAGACACACAGATGCCCTAGTAAGGAGGTGTGATAGGTTGGCCTTGGTGGGTCCAAGGACAAGTAGAGATATGCTTAAGAAGTATTGCGGAGAGGTGATTAGGAAGGACTACCTACTAGCCTTTTACCCTAATTTTTGACTCCACACCCTCCTATCTCTTTGTCATACTAGTAGATTTAATATTATTCTCATACATCCTTACCCTTAGATTTCTAATACTACATGTTGTTCCTTTTGCTTCTGTTATCTTATTATCTTACTGCTGTTACTGTTTCTCTTTCATGGCTTTTCCAATAGCGTATTTTTTATAACTGCTATGATTGTACTTTGCATGAGCCGAAGATATATCGGAAATAACCTATTTATCTTCGCACCGTAAAAGTAACGTTGCATGCATATTATCCTTCCAGGCTCCACTTATAAGATTACACTGAATTTTTTTATTATTGTTGTCATATGATCTTAGTTAGCCCGTCAGCCTTGAGGTTGGGCCTAAGTTAACCCACGAGGCCAAATAAAAAAATTAATAATACTTTAAATTAAAATTTCAAAGAAGAAAGTACGAACAAAATAAGGAACTTATAAATTTAATTCCTTATCTGTTTTCTTTCCTAGTATTGAGCATCACGAATTTCAAAATTATATATATTTCCTAAAAATCATTTTATTCATTAAGGTAGACTACATTTCTCAACGTGTTATTTGTACATTATACCCTTTTACAATTTTAAATTTGTAAAAATAATCTTTTTGATCTCTTATGTATAAAAGATATATCTCTTACGTATAAAAATAAATCTTGGTAAAAAAGGAGGTAGGATACCCACTTCCAACCTTTTGACACTTTATAGATGTCAACTTAAATTTTATGACTTTATTTGTTAATAATTCTTTCTTTTCGATAATATTACATTGAGTTTAGCAATTCGTGTTTAAATAAATTTAATATATTAGTTAGAATATTTTTTGGACCAATTAATTTGTTCTATTTTTATGAATTTAATTATTATTTTGACATATTAATTTTGAAAGTCAATTAGTACGAGTTTGTACAATTGAATCTTCTCAGATATTCTATTTTTAAAATATCATTGCACAATTCAATCGAGCCAACTGAACTATGTTAAGTTGATTCGATCAGGATCGAGCATTGACTAAACAACGTCAAGTTTGACTGTGAATTGAGTTAACTCAGCTCGTAATCTTCTCAAATAGAGCCGAGCAGAGTTAGCTTACCACTGAGCCGGAGCCAACTTAGTTCGCTGCATAAGCCTACTTCTAAACTCTAGTGGTGTGAATGTGGTAATGTCTTTACATGAATGAATATTTATAACTGCAAAATTTATATTCCTTCCGGTTCATAATAAGTGATTAATTTTCTTTTTTATTTTGGTCTAAAATAAGTTTTTAGTTATATAATTAAGAAAAAATTCAATTTATTTTTATCAAATAACCCCTATGTACATATCCCTAAAAAGTTTTCTTACTCCTCACATTAGGGGTAATTTAGTCATAATAAATATTTTTGTATAAAATTTAAATTTTTTTTAATGAACGTGCTAAAAATAAATTGATCACTTATTATGAATCGAAGGGAGTTACTATATACTCCCTTGCTCAAATAGGTGGTACCACAATGAACTCAGCCACGTAAATAATCTTAAGGACACATGACACATTTCTAGAGAATTTACAAATATTGATTTCCGCTCGGCGACAAAACTAGAGAATTTAATAAAGAAATTTAAAAATATGTAAATAATGAACCAGTAAGTTTCCGCCAAAGGGGATTACTCATTAAACCCCTCTAATAAATATAGCTACGCCACTTCAATCAATTGCGCTTATTACTCAAGTTATGGTGAAATGAATATAATTTGTTCAGAAATTTTTAACTCGAGCATCATTTTTTTAATATAAAGAACGTTTTCTTCTTTAACGAGCCTTACACGCGATAGGATAGCAAACGGGTAGGTCCGATTGGATATAAACGGGTCGAAAATAGATAATACAAGAAAAAAAAAGATAAATTATTCGACCCGACTTATATTTACTACGGATAAAAAATGAATTAACTTGTGAATAATACAGATATATATATTATCCATAGCTTCTTGAATATTAGTGTCACTTTTGGGAGAATTTTTAGTCTCTTCAACTTGAGGAACCCCTATTTGAAGTTTTACAAATATTAAAGTTAAACTCATTGGTTATCCATTTTGAAAATATATATATGGTGCTTTATTCATATTTGACCCGTTTTTAAATAATTCATTTCGATCCTTTTTAATAAATAATATGAGAATATAAAATTTTTGTTTTAACCATTTTATCATCACTACGGCGGCGACAACTTCAAATCTAAATTACTCGAGACCTTCATGTAAACATAAGATACACAAACACAAAATGAGGAACCAAAAAAAGGCGATAGTCTCTCGGGAAATAGTAAGAAAACAAGTAAAAAACTTCCTCAGGAAAAACCACACAGTAACTTCCAAAACTAATGTAATAACATAGTCATAAAACCTCTGGGCCCTTGTTTTTTCCATCTCTACACCCGACCAAGAGTAAGGACAATGAAAGTGAAACAAATAGTGTAAGAAAAATTGACATTCTTATGGAATCAAGGTGGGGAGTGAGTAACTGAGTAACCCCTTTAGATCAAAACTTGTCATCTTCCACAATACTTAAATGGACTTTTTTGCAGTAACTGACCACTGACCCCATCCACCCTCTCATGGCCTCTGCACTTCTTGCTTTGGGACCACAATTTGTTTTTTTTTTTTTTTTAAAATATACTACTACTGTTTTTTCCAACTCTCTTTTCTTCTTGTCTTGATATTGTAAAAAAGAATGAAGTCAAAAACTTCTACAGCTCATCTTTATTTGCACTGTTACACTTCCCTAAACACTCTCTTCCCAACCCACCAATTCTTTATTCAAAATTGTGAAGATTAGATTTGGAACAAAAAGAAATAGTGTCTTTGTTTGTAGTATCTTTTTCATTCACCTAACCCCTTTTGCTCTGATCTGTTTTTTTTTTTTGGCTCTCAAAGCACATAGCTTTTGCTACATTAAAGTTTGGTTTTTTCTTTTAAAGTTGTGTCCTTTTCATCTTTTCTGTTCACAGGACATTCCATTACTGCACCACTCTGTAGTATCATTCTTAAAAGTTTTGGTCAAAACACTCAAAATTGTTACTAAATGGGGGATTTTTTGTGCTTTACTGTTTCTTCATTCTTAACAACAGCTCATTAGTATGAGCAAATTGTGTTTCTGGGGTCCTCTCATTGTTTTGTCAATGTTCATTTGACTAAATAAAACCCCTTTTGACTTGCTTTTGATATAGGGAAATGTAGGGTCTCCTACTTTGATTTTGATGTTTTGGTTATTGCCTTATTGGTGAGTGAATTTAATGTGGCAACTTGCGTTTGGACATTTTTATGTTAAACCTATTGAATATAGGTTCTTGGAAGTTCACCACACTGTTCAACTGATCTACTCTCTTTATTGGACTTCAATGATTCTTGTGGTTAGTGTTTACCTAGGATTATACTTTCTTACTTCACTTGCATAATGATTAGTGGTAATAATTGCTGTTGTATTAAGGATTTGCTAATTGATTTTTTGGAATTCTTGAAATGATTGGACAATCATAGCATCTCAGCTTTCCTCAGGTTTTCCTACTTCCTGTTTCTTGTCCCATTCTGGCTTCTTAATTAGCTTGTCAAAGATGCTGTTTTCCTCTTCTTAGTTCAGTATTGTATGCAACTCTCTCACACTTTTTTTTCATTTGGAGGAAAAATGAGAGGAGGAATGCAGTCTTCCATTTGTTTGGTGCTGCTATTTTTAGTTGAGTTAGTTAAAGGAAGCTTAGATTTGGATGTTCTTTTGGAGCTTAAGAAGGGAGTTCTTAAAGACCCTTTAGGGAAAGTCCTTTCTTCATGGGATTCTAAGTCATTAGGACCAAATGGGTGCCCCCAAAATTGGTATGGTATCAGTTGTAGTGATGGCCATGTCACTTCAATTGAACTAAATGATGTTGGTTTAGTTGGAGCTTTGGATTTTGCAGCTATTGCTGGCCTAAAAATGCTGCAAAATTTGTCAGTTGCAAACAACCAGTTGAGTGGGAAAATTACTAAGGAAGTTGGTTTGATTGTTTCATTGGAATACTTGGATCTTTCCAAGAACCTGTTTAGTGGCTCTATACCCTCTGAGCTGACTAGTTTAAAGAACTTGGTATCTCTTAATCTTTCTTTAAACAGCCTCGACGGAATGGTTCCGTCTGGTTTTGCTAGTCTAGAGAAATTGAAGTATCTGGATTTGCATTCTAATGCCTTCTCAAGTGATATTATGCTGTTGTTGGCCTCATTGGGTGATGTAGAGTATGTCGATATCAGTAGCAACAAGTTTATTGGATCACTAGACCTGCAAGTAGGAAATTCGAGCTTCGTCTCGTCAATTCAGTATTTGAACACTAGTCATAATAACCTGGCCGGAGAGCTTTTTCCTCATGATGGAATGCCATACTTTGATAGCTTAGAGGTGTTTGATGCAAGCGGCAATCAGCTTACTGGTACAATTCCGTCCTTCAATTTTGTGGTTTCCCTTCGAATTCTTAGGCTCGGGAACAATCAGCTGTCTGGATCAGTACCCGAAGCTCTTTTGGAGGAAAGCTCAATGATCTTATCAGAGTTGGACCTGAGCCAGAATCAGCTTGCAGGTGTGTTGAACCTTTCTTCTTTAGTTAATTTGCTTGTTTGAAGTCAATGTAAGTAATCTATGGTTAATTACTACTATGAATGAAGCATACTTCATCTGATCTATTTTTACAGTGTCTTATGATCTGAGGTTGTCAGTTTGATGACAAATGAACAAAATTCTTTGATTCCTATCCGCAGGAAAGCATGCTAGATTTGCTTGCAATCAAATGCAATTATTGTTTGTAGAGGAATGCTCTACGATTCTCTCTTTCTTTTTTAGCTTACATATAATTGTCATACGCATCGTTCCTAATCCTTCCCTAGCTTAGGGATATTTGTACTTATACTCAAGGTCTAAAGCAACTATTAATATAAACTTGCATTTTAATTAGTGATTTGTTCCAGCTTTTTTAGGAAATTCTTGCTGCATTATAAACAGGCTGCATAACTGTTACCTTTCTCAAAAAAATTGCAAAAAGCTGCATAAAGATATTCTTCTTATTCTTTTCTTCACGGCAAAATCACCAGCAGGGTATTATGGATCATTTTCTTTCAAAGACGGGGTTCGAGTGCATTGTAAGCAATATTTATTTTAGGGAAGCTCTAGAACAACTTATACGTCAATGAAGTATGTCTTTACTTTAACCATTTTTTAAATTTAAGTTTTTTGTACCACTGGCCTAGCCTTGAGCCGAGGGTCTCCGGAAATAGCCTCTCTACCTTCACAGGATTGGGGTAAAGCCTAAGGTCCGTATACCCCCCCCCCCCCCCCCCCCCCCCCCCNTCACCCACACACACCCACTTGTGGACTATACTGGGTATGTTGTGGCCTAGACCAAGCTGTTTCATGAAACCGTTTGCTATTTTGACAGGTCCCATTGCAGGTGTAAGTGCCGTGAATCTCAAGCTTCTAAATTTATCCTACAACCAGCTGTCAGGCCCCTTGCCTGTAAAGGTTGGGCGTTGTGCCATCATAGACCTGAGCAACAATCTGCTAACTGGAAAAGTTTCCCGGATCCAAGGTTGGGGAAATTACGCTGAAGTTATTGTGTTAAGCTCAAACACTTTGACGGGAACCTTTCCCAACCAAACTTCCCAGTTCTTGAGGCTTACTTCGTTAAAGATTTCAAACAACTCACTTGAAGGTGTATTACCAGCTATTTTAGGTACATACCCCGAACTGAAAATGATTGATCTTAGCATTAACCAACTTAGTGGTACTCTCCTTCCCAGCCTTTTCAACTCTAGCAGATTGACTGATATCAACGTGTCTTTCAACAAATTTACTGGCAGTATACCTATAGTGGCATTCAACTCAGAGAATTTAAGCTTGATTTCTCTAGATCTTTCACATAATGAATTATCTGGTCTTTTGCCTCCGGGACTGGACAAGTTCCCGGACATGGTATATCTGGATATCTCTAATAATGATTTTGAAGGTGGCCTTCCAATTGACCTCTCTGACAAATTGGAATATTTCAATGTATCTAATAACAATCTTTCTGGAACGGTTCCAAAAAATTTATGGAGGTTTCCTATCTCCTCGTTCCATCCGGGGAATCCCTTGCTTGTACTGCCAAAGCACGTCGAAGCTCCGTCAAAGGGAGATTCCACTTTGAACTTGAGAAGTCACGGCCCTCGCATGAAATCCACCATCAGGGCTGCCCTTATTGCTGGTCTAGTCTGTAGTGCATCTGTGGTAGCTTTGTTGACATTAATAATCTACCGCAAGGCCCATTTACGAGATGGTGGAAAGGACGATACTAAAGGACCTAAGGGTAAAAAAGGTATGGAACTATTCTTCCCCTAAATATATCTGGCATTTGGTCAGATCAAATGATACTAACACCTTTTCATTTCCACAGGTTTGTCTTTATCTGATATAGAAGGCGGACATGACACTAGAGATAAAGGGATGCCAGTGTCAACAGTTCAAAATGAGGCGATATCGTCTTCTATATCTGTTATGTCATCTGCCAATCTCTCACCTTCTAAAGTTCAAGATCAATCCAAAAGCCCCAACTCTCTTAGGGTTTCTTCTCCTGATAAACTGGCTGGAGATTTGCATCTATTAGGTAACTCCTTGAAGTTCACTGCAGAAGAATTATCATGTGCTCCAGCAGAAGCTGTAGGCAGAAGTTGTCACGGAACATTGTATAAAGCTACGCTCGGCTCAGGCCAAGAATTTGCTGTCAAATGGCTTAAGGAAGGGATAGTGAAAGGAAAAAAGGAATTTGCTAGAGAAGCTAGGAAACTGGGGAGTATTAGGCATCCAAATTTAGTTTCTCTTCAGGGTTACTACTGGGGTCCCAAAGAGCACGAGAGGCTTCTCATATCGAATTACACCAATGCACCATGTTTAGCTCTCTATCTTCTTGGTAAAGGTGGGTGTCACCTTTTCTCATAGCACCCACGTCGATTTGTTTAGCTTTTCTGATTTTTGTGTGAGGCTAAAATCATGATCCAGTTTTACTAAAGAAGTTAGAGGCATCTGTTTTGCATACACTGTACTTTGCTTTCTAGTTTCTAGTTTTGAATGATGAGATGGTCACACACATTTAACACATTCTTCGACGTATGCAGATGCAGACTCCTATAAGCTACAACCATTGTCTCTTGAGGAGCGGCTCAAGGTCTCTGTAGATGTAGCTCGTTGTCTAAACTACCTTCACCATGAAAGTGCCATACCTCATGGCAACCTGAAATCCACAAATGTACTAATAGAAACACCTAACGTGAATACCCTCCTTACTGATTATAGTCTTCATCGGTTAATGACATCAGCTGGAACAGCCGAACAAGTACTAAATGCCGGTGCACTCGGTTATCGGCCGCCTGAATTTGCAAGTACAAGTAAACCTTGTCCATCACTGAAAAGTGATGTTTATGCATTCGGGGTTATCTTGTTGGAACTTTTGACCGGAAGAAGTTCTGCAGAAATTGTTCCTGGAAATTCAGAAGTGCTGGATCTAACGGAATGGGTGAGATTATTGGCCATCAAAAACCGTTCAATCGAGTGTTTTGATCCGGTTTTATTTGAGAAAGAGAGCAACGAAGGCGTCCATACGATTCTTGATAGCATGCTTCAGGTTGCTCTGAAGTGTATTTTGCCAGCTGATGAAAGGCCTGATATGAGAATGGTTTTTGAGGAACTTTGTTCAATAGTACAATAACACAAACGGAGAGGTAAATATTGCATTCTTGTTCTATTAATTGTTTAGACCAAATTCATTTGTTAATTAACACATTAAGTGATGAATGAAGAATTTGTGTATTCTCCACGTATTGGTTTATTTCTTGTACATAAGCTGCTAATCATTTTTATGAACCTTGTAACTTAGTGGTGCCAGAATCACATTCATCTTCTGTTTGATAAAAGAATTTTGTTAACAAAGCTGAATTAGTTTGACTATTTGTATTGTTTACCCTAAAATCCGAGTAACCATTAAATTTATAATGAGGTTTTAAAGATATGTGATCTAGTCCAATACTAATTGAAGGACAATAAGATAAATATATGAGTTAAGTGAGCAAGATAGATCAAACCAACGTATCAGTAGGTCTCGACCTCGAGCCAATATGACCTCGAGATGGACTCAGATGAACAGTAAAGTAAAGTAAAGTAAAGAGAGTATTATAAAGCTAAAGAACAATTCTGATGATCATAAAAGTAAGGGTGTATATTCTTTGCCAATTATTGATGATGTTTACAAATGAGCAGCCTCCCCTTTATATAATAGGGAGGGTCCTAAATAAGGTATATTTCTATTTCTGGAAAGAAATCTAATTGGTATAGCTGTCTAACGGATTCGTACAAATCCAATTCGGGATTTACGCCTTGATCTTTGTGCCATTGTGGAATTCCCGCCCATGCTGGTACAAGCCTAAAACGGTATCATTTCGAGGTAGCTTATACTTGGCCTCCTGATGTTGTGTGCTTTGGTTTTTGAGGTCTGTGCTTCTTCATTAGTCTCGAGCCCGATCTATCTTGATTCATTTGGACTTGACCTCGGGGTGACCTCCTCGAGCTTATGAAATCGGGCACACCTGATTTCGACCGTATACATGTATATGTCATTTTCTGTTATTCTAAAATTTTGAAGAATACTTCATTTAGGTCTGTTGGTATCTCATAAGCAAATAATGTCGAGTCATTAAAATAGGAATTCCATGTACTTTTGTTCTTGCTGTTTAAGAGATTTGTTTTTTCTGTTATGGTGCTGAATAAGTTTTTGGGTTTACTCAATTTTTAGTTCTAAAAAATTTAGCATATAGTCGTGGTCCGACCCTTCTCCGTACTCCTCGTATAGCGATAGCTTAGTGCACTATATTGCCATGTATAGTTGATTCTAACTTAGACATACATTTATCTCAATGTTATTGTTCCTTTTAAAAAAAAAGAATATTTATGAAACTAATTCATTTTCTTTTCTTTTCTTTTTTTCTTGAAAGAAGAAAAATAATTAATTCTTATTAATCGAGTAAAGATTTGAGATACTTGGTCAAGATAATTCAATGATCAGCAGTAAGGTATGTGTTATAAGTAAGATGCCGGCAAATTGACTTTTAGATATACACGAATATTTTACATCTGCATATTAAAATTCTAAAAATATTAATTGTCTTTGGATCTATAAAGAATTAGAGGATATAATTTTAATTGCAACTCATAATTTGCTATCTAGCATAATAAAACTTCTCCTTGCAATGGCGGCCGACTCATTATTTATATGTTAGAACAGTTCAATAAATTATAGGAAAGTCATTTGTTCACAAGGAATTGCAAAGTATGAAAAATAAATAGCTATAATCACAAAAACAAATATAAAGAGAATAATTTTATTGTAAAAGCCTGTAAATTTTCAAATATCCCTTGATTCTCATATCCAATTTGTCACGATTGAAACAACGTATTTTTGGAACGAAAGATGACGCGAATTTCCTAATGTTTTGATCTCCAAAATATTACACACTATTTTGATACGCAGGAAAACTGTCTCTTGATCACTTTTCTTTTACGAAAGAGCTTCGAGAAATACTTCTTCCGTCTCATCGTGATTACTAAAAATAATTATTTACTATTTTAGAAGTTTAAGATAAAATTATTTTTTTGTTCCATGTTACTCTTGATAACAATTGTTTTTGAAGCTGAAAATAATATAGTATAAATTGAGTAAATATTCAATAAAAAATATTTTATTGAATAAAGAGAGAGAGAGAGAGGTGCGTGGTGGCCAGACAGTGACAGCTAGCTAAGCTGGATTTTTGACAAAAGCGTCTCAAACGCAGTTGGCGAAGAAATCAAAAGCGTCTCTTCTGTGCCCGCGGTTAACTACGCGCTTCCATTGGAATTGGGATCCTACCGCCCTTCCACTAACTATTCAGATTGCACCAACTATAACAATATATCCATTATAGTTTTAGGAGTCGTTTTAGTAGAATGTATAAGATAATACGGAATAAGGTGTATTAGTATTGCATGGATTAATAATGTATGCAGTTATTATTTCTTATCTACTGTTTAGTGTGGTGTATTAAAATTATAATGCATTGCATAATTTTTAAGAAAAATAGTTATTTATAAAAATACCCTCCATATTCTTTAGTTCTAGGGGACTTTAAGGAAAATTTTATCGTTAACCATGTTAATGTATGCATTAATAGCCTTGGTATTACCAATGTCATGGTTTTCTATGCATTACTTATGCATAGTGGCGAACACAAGTGGCGGCTAGCGG
Source organism: Nicotiana paniculata (assembly GCA_005239505.1). NCBI lineage: Eukaryota > Viridiplantae > Streptophyta > Magnoliopsida > Solanales > Solanaceae > Nicotiana > Nicotiana paniculata. Next base: position 41,008 of record ML337730.1, read on the forward strand.
GTCCAACTGAACCCGCTTCACCAAAAAATAATATTGTGTTTATGTATAAATTTGGATTAAAACTGTTTAAATTTTGTATAAATATTTATTTGAACCCACTTGACAACTACTATGTTGCGACTATAGTTATATACTTCTAAGATTGAACCCGCTTGCACAAAATTCTGGGTCCGCCACTGCTTATGCATAGGTTAATGCCAAGTATGATGTATATATACAGGTTGAAAAAATATATCAAACAAAGTATTAGTAATGCATAGAGCTAATACTTGCATTAGTTTTTCTAATACCTCCTACTAAACGACCCCTTATAGGTAGGTCTGGGGAGGTAATGTGTTCGTAAATTTTACCCCTATCTAAAAAGATAGAAAGACTATTTCGATAAACACTCAGCACAATAAAAGATGGAAAAGAAAATAAGGGAAGAAGAAGAAGAAGAAGAAGAAATGGTGGTGGTGATGAGGAGAACCATTGGCAATTAAAATTAATTAAGTGGGGGTTTGGAAATAAAAATTGTACCATTCCGAAAAAAGTGAATTTTTAAGTGAAAATGATATTTAAAAATTAAAATTGTGTTTAGACTTGAATATAATTTGGAAATATTTTTGAATTTTTATGAGTGATTTGAAGTGAAAATTTTGAAAAATAGTTTTTTTGTATTTTTCAAATTTTTGATTTTTTTAAATACAAAGTAAAATTTGAAATTTTTATAAACAAACATTGATTCCAAAAAAGGTCATATTTTCTGAAAAAAGTGAATTTTTTTTAATGTCCAATACGATGGTCCTGTTGAATGCGATTACTACGTTTAGAATCACATTGGGAGGCAGTTCAAAACTTTGATTTTGAGGCATTTGGCGACTTGGATCGTGTGAAACTACATTCACTCCCAAAAATATAGAATATTTTTTTGTATAATAAATATATAAATGTGTAACTTGACCTTTTTTTTTGTTTAAAGCCACAAAGTTTTTTTTTTTTAAACTTTTATCATTTTGGCGATCAACAATGAGAATTGTGTTTGACCAAAAAAAATATAAATTTTTGATTAAACTAATTAATTTTATATAAGGAGGGATTAAACTTAGTTAATGATAATAACTTCATATTTATAATCGATTAATATGAATAATGTAAATCAAGGTTGAAAGAAGATTAAATGTAGTATGCATTTAACGTTTCAAGATCATTAATGAAAGAGGAATATTAAGCAATAAATAAATGACATTAAAGTAAATAAGGAGAATGATTCACTCAATATTGAATGAGGTGAATAATTCCTCCTTCTGACAATAATGAATGATGGACTACTAGAATATTGAAACCCTTCTCGGATTTGATGGAAAAAGTGTGAAATAATATACAAATGAATCTCTTTAGAAAGGTAGTGTTTGTATTTATCTAGAGAGAAAGTCTGTTTTTCAAATAATGTTCTTATCAGATAATATTGCATGCCTTTTACCTTATCTCTCGTTCTATTTATAAGGGACACGTCCCCAATTAACCCAAAAAGAACAAGTATAGAGAATATTCAACGGAATATTCTCTTAAAGATCCTATCACAAAACTAGTCGTTACTGCCCCTTTTGATACTTGACCTCAACTATGGTTAACTGCTCACCTGCGAGTCCCACTGGTTACTAGTCGACCTCGACCACATTACTTTTTGCAATGCCACTTTGTGTCGAATATCCTTAGACAGATTTTGGCTCATACAATTAGTCCCTCCGCTTATCGAGGTCGTCTCTCAAACGACCTTGATGAGAGAATTTTGCTGGTCGTAGTTGAGAGATTTAGGCAAACAGGTCAAGTAATAACGTTCTTGGCGAGATGGTAAAGTGGCACTTTGTTATCCATAACCTACCGTTAAGTTGATTCAAAATGACATCATGGGTCATTATTACGTATTTTTCCAATGTGTTGCATCGTTTCCCGTGCCTCTACCGTTTCGATGTTTGTGCTGGGCATCGACGGTTTGTTTTCTCGATTATGGTGCATGGGTTCTTATAAATAGGGATAGGAGACCCTTTGCATGATTCTTTGCATTCTCAAATATTGAATCTCTATCTCTTTCTTCCTTCTTTATTCAATGTTCATTGCTTTCGTTACCTTCACCTTCGTATCCCTGTTTTCACCCATTCTGTGCTTGAATTTCCTTCATATATAAGTAAAGATGAACGTATCTTCAAGTTCTGGTGGAGTATCTGACCCTATCCTCTTGGCAGTGTGTGTGTCTCCCCATTAGGGGTGTTCATGGTTCGGTTTGGGTCGGTTTTTCCCAAAAAAGAAACCAAACCAAGTAAATCGATTTTTCAAATATTGGAACCAATTCAAACCAATTAAGTCGGGTTTTATCGATTTTTTGGTTTTTTCGGTTAATTATCGGGTTTTTTCTTAAATATGGGATATACACTACCAAACGCATATTCCGACGACTACATTTTCAACATAACACTATCAAATCAATTGCTCTTTGAGAAATTTATCATTTACCAAGATATATTGATGATAATTGCATAAAATAGTGATGAATAATTTAAGTACTCAATTAAAAATCGATTTATTTTTAACATGAAATAATATACTTAGCAAAAGAAAATTACCAATCAAACTAGAATGTAAAGGCAAAGAATTAGATTATTAAATACCAAAGAACTAGACTAAAAATATAAATGACTAATATATACCATAAAATTTTAGAAACTTTATATAAACAATATACATATATATAGGTGTAATAATAAATTTAAATAACTACTTTTATAGTTGGTTTGGTTCGCGTTTTTTCGGTTATTTTTTGATTGAAACCAAAACCAAACCAAATTTGACCGGCTTTTAAAATTCAAAACTAAAACCAAACCAAACCTAAAATGTATCGGTTTTTTCGGTTGGTTTGGTTCGATTTTTCGAGTTTTTATGAACATCCCTACTCCCCATGACGATGGGGTGGACATTGTTGCTTAGGATGACAACGTTCCTACAGTGGAGGAAATAATTCCCAGTAGGGATAAAGCTAGGTATGATTTATCGAAGTTTCTTGAGGATGACCCCGAAATCTCGGAGTCGTTGATGAAAGAGGTGGATCTTACTGAATTTAGGGCTAAATTCAAAATTCTCTCCCGCATAAACCTAATCCCTACAGGGCACGATGTGGTGCAAATACACCACCCTGGGTACTGCGCCTTCTATGCATACCCCTTTACATAGGTTATTCTTTCCCTATCCTTCCCCTGGCCGAAGAGTTTTTCCGCTATTACCGAGTGCGCCCGGCTCAACTTTGCCCCTATATATACAAGCTCATTCGTACGATCTCGAAGTTCGCGAGAGTCGAGGTGACCCTCCGTCACTTGATGCATCTCTTCTCCCCTAATTTTCACAGGGGGACGATGTTACATCTTCGCCACCAAAGAAGCAAATGTCTAGTGGTAAAAATGGACGGCAAGGCCAACTGCCAGTTCTGGCTCAATTACTTCTATGTCAAAACTGAGGACGTAGTTGTTAATGCAAGCGGCTTTCTTGAGCTTTGGAACTACGTCTGTAAGCATCTTTCTTTCTTCTTCCTTCATTGTACTTCATGTTGGTTGACTTTGGTTGTATTGAATATCTTTTTTTGACGCAGCTGAGGTTGAACCCCCTCTCTTGGTCTAATATATTCACGAGTGGGTTAGTTGGGTCCTTCCTCATAGAGTGGGGATTCATGAATGGTCGGCCTTCCGCAATAGGTTCGGACCCAAGCTTCCCGGTAAGTTTGCTTATCTTAGGTCTTCATTGTTGTGTCTTTCTAATTTGTTGCTTTTTATCGTTGTGGGGATTGATCTCGACCTTCTTCCTTTCTATCGTGGTCCCTATTGACCGCAACCGATTAGTGAACACGGAAGATGTGGTCCCCTCCTTAGGTTCACTTTGCTCCGATGTGGAGGGTAGGACCCTCGAGCTGTTGAAGGATGCGGCCCTATCGACGGGCATAGTCGACCTCTCCTTTAGGGTAAGTTTTCCGACCTTTCTAGTTTCTGTACCTTGCACACTATTTTTGATAAACCGATTTTCTTCCTCTTTTTCTTTTTTCCTTTCAAACCATTATCTTAGATATTGAGAGTGCTCGCCGAGAGGAGAGGCGTAAAACCAATTTCAAGAAGATGGAGAGTAAGTACCGTGAATATCGCAACCAGAATCACGATATCTGTAGGTGGTTCGGCAATACTGGCAACTTCAAAGATATCAGGGACGAGCTGAAGAAGAAATACAATGAGCTAATGAGAGTCATCAGCAAATGCAGCGTCCTTGAAGGGGAGCTTAGGGACAAAGAAGAGGACTAGTGGAGGCCCATTGAGCAGACCTTCAGGCTCAAGTGCTCTCTCTACGGGCCGAGCTTGAATAATGTTCGATCAGGGTTGAGGCTTTGGGTGGCAAGGTCGCCAAGCAAATGACGGAGGTTACTGAGAGAACAACTGACTTGGAGAAGGCCGAGTCGGCTAGGCTGGCGGCTTCAACAAAAGTAGAGGCTTTGGAGGCTGCGATCTGCGTTCTTCGATCCGAGTGGGCAAAAAATTTGGAGATAGCTAAACTCAGAGAAGCTCGGCTTGAGGAGGGATAGGGGAGATAGAAAATAGATTTTTCTAGCCTTGGAGACCAAGTCGTCATTCTCAAGGCTGAGAAATCACAGTTATTGGCTCAGTCGTCCTCCTCTCACGCTTCTGCTTCTCCAGATGTCCCACGGGATTTATATGAGAAGTGGATCCATGTCGAGGCTCAAGTGGATATATTTAAAAGTTTGATGACGATAGGGAAATTTCTTGAAGACGACTTTGAGGATGCTCGTACTAAGGTGCGTGCATCTCAGATTGATTGCGGCTATGACCATGTTACCCTCGAGGCCAGTGATGGCGAGGATGATGTGGACGGGATTGAGCAGGACGCTTGGTACGAGGACGAGTATCCCGATGGCGATGGGACAGTAGGGATGATGCTTTTGGGTCTTGTGGCGAGTAATTATTCTTCTTTTTGTTTATAGATTTTTTGCACACTTTTGCGAGTGTCTGTATTAGCCCTTGTCATGAATAATGAAGTATGAAATATAATTTTCTTTTGTCCGGGCTTGTATGATTCTTTCTTAGATTCTGCTGTTTGGCTACTTTTAGTTGTAGAAACTTGGTTCGTATGTTGAACGAGTTCAAATGCCGAACTTAGGTAGTCATGACATGGGGCCAATAAGTGTTAACTCGAGCGAAGTCAAATATAGCCGTAGCTTAATTTTAAACATAACTTAGTTAATATAAGCGAGGTTGAACGTAACTTAAACTAAACAATGGACGGGGGACGTATGGGCGTTAATTAGAACAAAGTCGAATATAACCCGTAGTTGACTTGAACAAGGCCGAACGTGAATTCGAGCGAGGTCAATGTTATTCAATTTGATCGAGGTCGAATGTTATTCGATTCCAACGAGGTCGAATGTTATTCGATTCGAATGAGTTTGAATTTTATTCGATTAGAACAGAGTCGAACGTTTTTTAACTCAAACGTGGTCGAGTGTTATTCAGTTCGAACGAGATCAAATGTTACTTAATTCGAACAAGGTCGAATTTTATTTAATTGGAACGAGGTCGAATGTCTTTCAATTCGAACAAGGTCGAATTTTATTTGATTCGAAAATGAGGTCGAATGTTATTTAATTCGAACGAGGTCAAATGTTATTTAATTCGAACGAGGTCGAATGTTTTTCAATTCGAACAAGGTCGAATATTTTTTTAATTTGAACGAGGTAGAATGTTATTTTATTCGAACAAGGTCGAATATTATTTAATTGGAACGAGGTCGAATGTTATTTAATTGGAACAAGGTCGAATGTTTTTCAATTCAAACGAGGTCAAATGTTACTTGATTCGAATGAGGTCGATTGTTTTTTAATTCGAACGAGGTCATATGTTATTTAATTCGAACGAGGTCTAATTCGAACGATGTCGAATGTTTTTCAATTTGAACTAGGTTGAATATTACTTCATTTGAACGAGATCGAATGTTTTTTGAATTCGAACGAGGTCGAATGTTATCCGATTCGGATGGAGTCGAACATTTTTTTAACTCAAACAAGGTTGAGTGTTATTCAGTTCGAACGAGGTCGAATGTTACTTAATTCGAACAAATTAGAATGTTATTTAATTTGAACGAGGTCGAATGTTATTTAATTAGAACGAGCTCAAATAGTTTTCAATTTGAATGAGGTCGAACGTTACTTGATTCGAACGAGGTCGAATGTTAATTGATTTGAATGAGGTCGAATGTTTTTTAATTCGAACGAGGACAAATGTTATTTAATTAGAATGAGGTCAAATGTTATTTAATTCGAACGAGGTCGAATGTTTTTCAATTCGAACGAGGTCGAATATTACTTGACTCGAACGAGATCGAATATTTTTTGAATTAGAATGAGGTCGAATGTTACTTGATTCGAATGAGGTCAAACGTTTTTTTCAATTCGAACGAGGCCGAATGTTATTTAATTAGAACGTGGTCAAATATTTTTCAATTCGAACGAGGTCGAATGTTATTTAATTTGAACGAGATTGAATGTAATTTATTCAATTGTAGCCGTGGGCCGAGTGGATACTGACGTAATGTTGTTCTGGCGAAGATACATTTGTGTTTTGCTCATACTTGGAGAAATTAACAATTTTTCGGGATGACATTCCAGTCCATGTCTATCTAGTCCCTTCATTGGGCGACCTGGAGATATGTCGAGAGTTTGGGTAATGAATTGACTATTCTATGCCTTTTTCTGTCCGTACTTCGACTTGAAGTGTCCCCCTTATCGCCTCACTAAAACTCCCTTGAGAAAAACCAATTGGGAAAAAACTCAAGTGAGGGAAAAAGAGTACGACTTGGAGGACGCTTGTTCTTAAAAGTTGAAGTACTTGAGGTGGCGACATTCCAGTTGTTTGGTAGCAATTTTCCTTCCATTGTTTCTAGTTTAAATTACCACTTTGCTGTTGTTGTGATTTTGTATGGACCATCCCAATACGTTCCCAGTTTGCCCTCCCACGGGTCTTTACTTGCTTGTGTTTTGGCTTTGAGCACGTAGTCCCCGACTTTGAGTGGTCTGATCTTGGTCTTTTTGTTATAGTAGCATTCTACTTGTTGTTTTTGGCCGATCATCTTTATGTAGTCCATATCTCTCCATTCTTCGGCTTGGTCGAGGTCCTTCCTTCTGCTTTCGTCATTCCTCGACGCTCTCATGGGAGTATCTCAAACTGGGCTCTCCGACTTCGACTGATATTACTGCATCAGTCCCATAGACTAACGAGTAAGATGTCTCTCCTATGCTCGTCTTTGGTGTTGTGCGGTATACCCATAGCACTTCTAGCAATAGTTCTGGCCATAACACTTCAGTATTGATTTAATTGGAGGACTCCGGTTGCCCATCGCCCGCAGGGTGGTATGGGGTGGAGAGTATTCTTTTGATATGCCACTTTTCGAAAAATTCGATGACCTTTTTCCAGTAAATTGGGGTTCGTTATCGCAGCTGCTCTCTTTGGCGAGGCCGACGTGGCACATAATATTATTCCATATGAAGGTGATCACTTTCTGCTCGCGTATCTGAGAGAATGCTCCTGCTTCTACCCATTTAAAAAAATAGTCAGTTAAAACCAAAAGAAAACGTATGTTACCTCGTCCTGCGGGGAGGGGGCCGGCGATGTCCATCCCCCACTTGATGAAAGGCCAAGCGGAAGTGATTGAGTAGAGGTGCTCTCATTCTTGGTGGTTCATTGGGGCATATTTTGGCATTGCTCACATCTTTTCACGAAGTCTGCGGCCTCTTTTTTCATAGTAGGCCAGTAGTAACCTGCCCGTATGAGGGATTTGACCAGAGCTCGGTTGCCGGAATGAGCCCCACAGTGACCTTCGTGGACTTCTTCTAGGATGCATTGCGTTTGATTCGGGCCCAAGCATTTCGCTAAGGGGGCGTCCTACGTCCTCTTATATAGATCGTTATGAATGATGTTGTCCTTGGCCGCTTGCATCCGAAGTTTCTTGTCTTCATTTTTATCATCTGGGAGTACACCAACCTACAAGTATGTAACAATACGGTTGTGCCAGTCCCAAGTTAGATTTATAGTCCTTACCTCAATTTGATCTATCAATGAGTGGAGAAGGGTGACCAAGTTTCCTTCTCCGGATATGCTTTTACTAGATACCGCTAATTTGGCGAGGCCATCAGCTTCGGTGTTTTGTGGCCGAGGGATTTGGTCGAGATGTCATTCATCAAACTCGGGCAGTAATTTACAGATTTCAGCCTGGTATTTTTGCAACCTTTGCTCTTTGATCTAGAAAGTCCCTATGACTTGGTTGGCGAAGAGTTGAGAGTCGCAATGTAGGATGACCGGCCTCGCCCCGTACTTGAGTGTTAACCTTAATCTTGCAATCACGGCCTCATTTTTAGTCATGTCCGGGTACCTTATGGACTGGCAAATCACTTCGCCTGTCGGGACCTCGAGCACGAGTCCCAGTCCGGACCCTGACGCATTGGTAGTGCTATCGGTGTACAAAATCCATAGATCTTGTGTTTGTAGAGAAGTGTGGACAGCTTCTTTTTCGACATCTGACATTATTTTTGCGTTGAAGTCGGTGAGGACTTGTGATTTTATCGTCGTTCGTGGTTGATATGTGATATCATGCTCGTTTAATTATATGGCCCACTTAGCTAATCTTCCCTATAGCTCGGGCTTATGAAAAAAATTCTCAAGGGGAAAGATGTGACTACTGATATGGGGTAGCACTAAAAGTAGGGTTTAAGCATTCGTGAAGCTACGACCAAGGCTAGTGCCAGTTTTTTGAGGTGGGGGTACCTCGTCTCGACATCGATTAAGGTTTTGCTAATGTGATAGATGGAAGATTGCGTACCTTTGTCTTCTCGGACCATGACTGCACTCAGCTCTACTTCAGATACATAGAAGTAGACGAGGAGACGTTCCCCATGTTCTGCTATGGCAAGCAACAGTAGTGATGATAGATAAGCCTTTAACTCCTTCAGGGCTTAAACGCACTCAGAAGTCCATATGAGGTTGTTGTCTTTCTCGAGTATGTCAAAACACTTATGACATCTATCAGACGATCGCGAGATGAATCTCGACAAGGCGGAGATGCGTCCAGTCACCTTCTGAACCTGTTTTTTGCTGGTTAAGTGTTATGGTATTCCCTCTATGGCTTTGATTTGGTCGGGATTGACCTTGATGACTCTTTGTGATACTAGGAAACCCAAGAATTTTCCTGAGGTTACGCCGAACGCACACTTCTCAGGATTTAGCTTCATCCTGTATCGCCTGAGTATGTCGAAGGCCTCTTTCAGGTGGTCAATGTGATCGTATTTCCTTTTGGACTTGACCAACATATCGTCTATGTAGACCTCCATGGTCTTTCCAAGTTGGTCTTTGAACACTCTCGTCACCAAGATTTGGTATGTCTCCCCCACATTTTTAAGTCTGAAAGGCATCACCCTGTAGCAATACGTTCCTTGGTGAGTGATGAAGGTGGTCTTATCCTGGTCTTCCTCTTCCATGAGGATCTGGTTATAGCCTGAGTATGCATCTAAGAAGCTCAGCAGTTCATTCCCGGCTATTACATCAATGAGCTTGTTGATATGGGGTAGCGGGAATGAGTTTTTTGGGCATGCTTTGTTCAAATTTGTAAAGTCTACGCACATCAGCCATTTCCTGTTCTTCTTTTTCACCATGACCATGTTAGCGACCCATTGGGGGTATTTTGATTCCCCGATGAAGTCGTTTTCCAGCAACTTTTCAACCTCCTCGCGGACTCCATCGTTTATTGCGGAATTGAACTTTCGCCTAACTTGCCTTACTGCCCCCGACCATTGTTAAGTTTAATTTACGTTCGACCTCGCTTATATTAACTAAGTTACGTTTCAAACTAAGCTTCGGTTATATTTGACCTCGTTCAAGTTAACACTTATTGGCCCCAGGTCATGACTACCTAAGTTCGGCATTTGACCTCGTTCAACATATGAACTAAGTTTCTACGACTAAAAGCAGCCAAACGGCAGAACCAAAGAAAGAAGCATACAAGCCCGAACATGAGAAAATAACATTTCATACTTCAATACTCATTACAAGGGCTAGTACAAACGCCCGCAGGAGTGTGCACAAAATCTACAAAAAAAAAAGAATAATTACTCGCCACCTGACCCAACAACATCATCTCTACTATCGCCATTGCCATCGGGATACTCATCCCCGTACCAAGCGTCCTGCTCAACCCCGTCCACATCATCATCTCCATCACCGGCCTCGGGGGTAGCTGGGTCATAGACGCAAGCAATCCAAGCTGCACGCGCCTTAGTACGAGCAACCTCAAAGTCGGCTTCAAGAACTTTTCCCGCCGTCATCAAACTTTTAAATATATCTAGCTGAGCCTCGGCATGGATCCATTTCTCATATAAATCCCCCGGGGCATCAGGAAAAGAAGAAGCATGAGATGAGGACGACTGAGCCAATAACTGTGATTTCTCGGCCTCGAGAACAACGACTTGGTCGCTAAGGCTAGAAACCTATTTTTCTAGCTCCCATATCCGCCCATCAAGCCAAGCTTCTTTGAGTTTATCCGTCTCCAAATTGTTTGCCCGCTCGGATCAATGAACGCATATCCTAGACTCCAAAGCCTCTACTTTTGTTGAAGCCGCCAGCCTAGCCAATTCGGCCTTCTCTAAGTCAGTTGTCCTCTCAACAACCTCCGTTATTTTCTCGGTGACCTCACCACCCAAAGCCTCAGCCCTGATCGAACATTGTTTGATCTCGGTCTGTAGAGAGAACACTTGAGCATGAAGGTCCGTGCATTGGGCCTCCACTCCCCTGCTCACCTCGAGCTCCTGTTCTTTGTCCCTAAGTGCCCCTTCATCGACGCTGCATTTGCTGACGACTCCCATTAGCTCATCGTCTTTCGTCTTCAGTTTGTCCCTGATAGCTTGGAAGTTGCCACTCTCGCCAAACCACCTACAGACTCACAATGCTTGTTGCGGTATTCACGGTACTTACTTTCCATCTTCTTGAAAAAGGTTTTATGTCTCTCCTCTTGGCGAGCACTCTCAATATCCAAGATAATTGTCTGAAAAGAAAAAATAAAAAGAGGAATAAAATCAGTCTATCGAAAATAGTATGCAAGATACAGAAACTAGAAAGGTCGAAAAACTTACCCTAAGGGCGAGGCCGACTATGCCCGTCAACAAGGCGCCATCATTCAATAGCTCGAGGGTCCTTCCCTCCACATCGGAGCAAATGGGACCTAAGGAAGGGACCACATCTTCCGTGTTCACCAACAAGTCTCGGTCCATAGAGACCACGATGGTACGAGTGGACCCCTCCAGCCTGACTTCCACCCTAGTGAACCTCTCACTCAGCATCTGCACCTTATCGAGGTAAATGTCGGAGCTGGTTTCATAGCCGTCCTCGATAATACTTTTACCTCTCTTCTTAGCCGATTAGGGAACATCAACCGGTACCGAGGACGATGACTCATTTCTCAGTACAATGTCCCCAACCACCACAGATGTCCCTCCAACTTCAACCACAACCTCAACCTCAGGTAAAAGTTCACCTTCCATGACCCTCGTTGATAGCGGAACTTTGGATGACGCGTTTGCGTCACTTTCAGGCACATCAATGGTCAGCTCACAATCGCCCCTTGTAGGATCCACTGCTCGAACCGTCCCATTGCCAACATCCACCGACCTCGTGGAACCAAGTCCTACTTGCTCGTTGACGACTCATCTACTAAATGCAGCACAGGAAAATTCGGAGTCCCAGATGCTGAGACTGCTACTGGTCGAGTTGGTCTAGCCAAAGCCGGAGGCCAAACGGGGGTAAATGTCCACGTAGACAGGGTCGCGATCGCAGCTAGGGCAGATCTTGTTGTAATGGTCGCTTGGCGAAACGAAGGAGCAGGAGCTTTCGACCTCCTCGAACCTCCCCGTGCTAACAACAAAAGAAAGGAAGAAGGTCGAGATCAATCCCCTCAATGATAAAAGAGGAAAATCAGAAAGACACAACAACGAAGACCTAACTTAAGTAAACTTAACAGGAAGCTTGGGCCCGAACTTATGGCGGGAGGCCGACCATTCGTGAATCCCCACTCTATGAGGAAGGACCCGACTAACCCACTCGTGAATATCTTCGACCAAAAGAGGGGGTTCAACCTCATCTGCGTCAAGAAAAGTTAGTCAACACAACCAAAGTCAACAAACACGAAGCACAATGAAGGAAAAAGAAAGAAAGATGCTTACGAGCTTAGTTCCAAAGCTCAGGAAACCTGTTTGCATTAGCCACTACGTCCTCAGCTTTGACATAGAAGTAATTGAGCCAGAACTGGCGGTTGGCCTTGTCGTCCATTTTTACCACTAGACATTTGTTGCCTCGGTGGCGAATATGTAACATCGTCCCCCTATGAAAATTGGGGGAGAAGAGATGCATCAAGTGATGGAGGGTCACCTCGACCCCGGCAAACTCCGAGATCGTACGAATGAGCTTGTAGATATAGGGGGAAAGTTGAGCCGGGCGCACTCGGTAATAGCGCCAAAACTCTTCGGCCAGGGAAGGATAGGGAAAAAACAACCTATGTAGAAGGGGTATGCGTAGAAGGCGCAGTACCCAGGGCAGTGTATTTGCACCACATCGCGCCCTGCAGGGATTAGGTCTATGTGGGCCGGAATTTTGAATTTAGCCCTAAATTCAGTAAGATCCACCTCTTTCATCAACGACTCTGAGATTTCGGGGTCATCCTCAAGCAACTTCAATAAATCAGACATAGCCATCTCCCTATGGTGAATTATTTCCTCCACCATAGGAAAGTTGTCATCCTCAGCAACAATGGCCATCCCATCGTCATGGGGAAGCACATGCACTGCCAAGGAGATATGATCAGATACTCCACCAGAACTTGATGATACATTCATCTTTGCTTATATATGAAGGAGATACAAGCACGAAGGAGTCGTGAGAATGCAAAGAATCATGCAATGGGTCTCATATCTCTATTTATAAAAACCGAGGCACCATAATCGAGAAAACAAATTGTCGATGTCCAGCACAAATATCGAAATGGCAGAGGCACGAAAAACGACTCAACGCATCGAGAAAACGCGTAATAATGACACATGATGTCATGACGCATTCTGAATCAACGTAATGGTAGGTTATGGCTCACGAAGTGCCACGTTACCATCTCGCCAAGAACGTTACTAGTCAACCTGTTCGCCTGAATCTCTCAACTACGACTAGCAAAATCCGCTCATCAAGGTCGTATGAGAGATGACCTCGATAAGGGAGCGACTAACTGTATGGGTCAAAATCTGCCTAAGGATATTCAGCACGAAGTGGCGTTGCAAAAAGTAATTTGGCCGAGGTCAACTAGTAACCAATAGGACTCGCAGCCAAACAGTCAACCATAGCCGAGGTCAAGTATCAAAAGGGGCAGTAACAACTAGTTTAGTGATAAGATCTTTAAGAGAATACTTGTACTTTTATGGTTAATTGGGGATATGTCCTTACAAATAGAAAGAGATAAGGTAATCAGCATGTAATATTCTCTTATAAGAACATGCTTTGAAAAACAATCTTTCATTCTAGATAAATACAAACACTACCTTTCTAAAGAGTTTCGATTGTCTAATATTCCACACTTTTTCCATCAGATCCGAGAAGGGTCCCAATATTTTAGTATTTGTCTATCATTTATCATTGTCAGAAGGAGGAATCATCCGCCTCATTCAATATTGGGTGAATCATTCTCCTTATTTACTTTAATGTCATTTATTTATTGCTTAATATTCCTCTTTCATTAATGATCTTGAAACATTAAATGCACACTACATTTAATCTTCTTTCATCGCTGTTTTACATTATTCATATTAATTGATTATAGATATAAAGTTATTGTCATTAACTAAGTTTAATCTCTCCTTACATAAAATTAATTAGTTTAATCAAAATTTTATATTTTATGGTCAAACAAATTGTTGCCAGGCCTATTGTGCGATCAAGAATGAAAAAGAGTTTTATCTATTTCACTGCACTGTTAATTAATCTAGTAAAAGTGTACAACTCTATTCATTTCAATTTTTAAATTTTTTTTCTTGCTTTAATGGATATTTTTATATACCGGATATAATGCAAAATTTCAACAACTAGTTTCCTTCTTTTTCACCAGGAAGCTTGGATAACTAAATTGATTGCTTCTTCTTTTGATTTTGTTCACTAAAATAAGACAAGGCAACACGACATTCTATTGACCATGTCCTTATTCTCTTCTCTCATTTCAAGTAATCTTGACACCAATGAATGAACTGTCCCTCTATTGAGTCATCTGGAGTATCTTTTTCTTCTAATAAAAAAATATAATATACAAAAGAAAAATATTTAAATTTGCTCATCAACTATGGCGTCCACATTTGTCTTCTATTATATTTTGCCAATAAAAATACTTTGGTCTCGTTCGAAAAATATGTCATTTTTGTTCTTCTTCTCTCACTCAACAAGCATAATCTTTTCTGTTATTCACCAGACATGTTGTCTTAATTCTCCAATTTCTTGTCTTTGAGATAATTAATTGGTTTCTTGTACAATCACATTCTCTGTTTTCTCTTTCTTCTAGGAACTATATAGGATGAGAAAATATAAGGAACCGAAGGGTGACATTTTTATGTGTGATCTTGCTTTACATACAGACGATGGCGGACCCAAGTGGTGGCTAGCGGGTTCAACCGAATTCGTTTCACCAAAAAATAATATTGTCTATATGTATAAATTAAGATTAAAGCTATGTAAATTTTATATAAATATTTACTTGAGCCCACCTGACATCTATTATTTTACGACTAAAGTCATAGACTTCTAAGATTGAACCCGCTTGTACAAAATTCTGGGTCCACCACTGCATATAGAGATGTTTCTTTTATGTTTTAGGTAAAGTTAAAGCATATTAAGTTAATAATGAAAGAATAGCGTCTAATTTAAACTGAAAATGAAAAACTAAATTAGTAATTAATTAAATCCAAACATATTTTGTTTTTCACATTTTGGAGAAGTTTTCTTCAGAGATGGCCATGCCATTGCCAACCTCATGACATAAAAAATATACTATGTATTAAAAAATGATGGTACCAGCTTCACTTAGACCAACTATAAAAGATCACGGAATGACTTATATATAAAAAATAAAAATAAAAATTATGTAATTTAGAATTTCAAGATTCTTTATTTTGTATGGTTATATTTATTGAGGCTAGAAAAGTTTTGCTACCTAATGCTCTATTACTAATAGCCATTATTTTTTTAAGAATTTATTAGCTGTCAATTTTTAAGGAAGTCCACTCTTTGAACTTGTCCTCTTATCGTTTTCTCTACTTGTTTCATTTTCTTCAATTAATTATTTCATGTTTTTCTTGTTTGAATTATTCATATTTGCCTCTCAATTAATATGAGTTTTACTGTTTCAACCTATTTCCCTTTCACCAAAACTCCGTTCATTCACCGCTGCACATCAATGTATTACTCCCTTCGTTTCAATTTATGCGAACATGTTTGATTGAACACGAAGTTTAAAAAAAATTGAAGTATAGTTATAAAAATATCTCATTAAGTATAGAATGGTAAGTTTAAGCAAAATTATTTCCAAATTTAAAAAAAAACTCATTCTTGAAATATACCAAAAAAGAAATAGGAACTGAGAGAGTAATAAATTCCACACCTAAATGGAGAAATAGTCCACAGCCTGTTTTGGAAACTTGACTTAGTGAAAGTTGGTATCACACATTATGATGTTACAAGAAATAACTTAACTTCTTAAGATGAGATTAATAATTAATTAATTGATTGAAGATAACTTCAAATTATTTTTCATAGTGGGTGAGATAATTAAAGAAAAAATTCCATTTCTAAAGCTACTGACAAAACACACTGCTTGATAAATGAAATGTTAAAAAAGAGTAATCTAGTGTCCCTTAAAGTAGAAATAATAATATCTTATGCCCATTTACAATTTGAATAAAAAGAATAATAAAATGTTTTATTTACAAATTTCTTGTGTTATTTCTTGAAAATCTTTTATGAAAAAAATTATATAACTAAAACAATATTTGTTAAAGATCTAGAAAACTAAATTTTCCATAATGGATAATTAAGATTGATATTTCTCTTATTTGTTTTCCTAGTTCTGTTAATTTCCGTTTTTGTGCTTTACAACTGTAGTCTTCAAATATTGAATTGTACCCAAATTTAATATATCCACCTCTAGCGTGTAACATGTCACGCGGTTTTTCTTTCATTACACGCACACACGCACTACTATATATATAAATACAACGCATCACACACAATTCATAACCTCATTCATTTCCGCAATTCCTTTCCGCACATTCTTCCACACAACAACAACGTTCACTTCATTTCTGTTCTCTCACTCCATATTCTGCATCTATAGTTTTGTATAAGTACACTATGGCTGATCGTGTACATCCTCGAGATTCGCTGCCGGAGAGCCCACTGCCGTCGTCGCACAACTCCGGCGAAGTAGGAATTCCTACAAAACCACCGCAACCGGCGTCTCCAAAGCCTGTGCCACCGCCTGGAACGTATGTAGTTCAAGTACCAAAGGATCAAATCTACCGGTATCCTCCGCCGGAGAATTCTCGCCGTTATGAATCTCTGACAAAACAGAAGCCTCGCCGGAGCTGCTGCTGCAGGTGCCTTTGCTACACATTCTCTCTCCTCCTCATTCTAGTTGTAGCACTCGGCATCACAGCCGGCGTTCTCTACCTTGTCTTCCGCCCTGAAGCGCCGAAGTACACTATCTCCAACATCGCGATTAAGAATTTCAACCTGACGTCATCGTCTTCCGTATCACCTGCATTTGACGTCACTGTCCGAGCTGAAAACCCTAACAACAAGATCGGAATTTACTACCGGAAAGGAAGCTCCGTTACTGTACTCTACTCCGACGTTAACCTTTCTAACGGCGAATTCCCGGCATTTTATCAGCCAACGAATAATGTAACGGTTTTTCAGACGCCGTTGAAGGGATCAAACGTCCTGCTCGGAAGCGCCGTTAGGACTGCGTTAAGGAATGAACAGAAGCAAGGGAAAGTGCCTATTAGGGTGAACATTAAAGCGCCCGTTAAGATCAAGGTTGGAGCCGTTAAGACGTGGGAAATTACCATTAAGGTTAAGTGTGACATAACGGTGGATACTTTAACGGAGAAATCTAAAATAGTTTCCAAAGATTGTAAATATAGTGTGAGGCTTTGGTAGAGGGTTTGAAATTTAGTCAATGTAGTAATACAAGACGATTTTTTTCTTATATAAGGAGAATTTTTTTGTATTTTATAAACTGAAAAATTTAATTAATTCGTTCTACATAGAAGAAATGAATAAACTTTTGGATCCATGGAACACGGCTAGTGTGAGTTTTATCTTTTCTTATTTTATTTTTCCATTTATCACCTGACATTATTTTGCAAGTTGGGGATATATTCACGTACCTAGATTTGTTTGTGAGTTGAATCACATGTTTTCTCATAGGTAACTTGTCCAATTTTGACACAGTTTTCCAACGAGTGCTTAGACCAACAACAGCCAATCTCGTAGTCCTAAATTGTCAAGTTATGTGCATGGAGTTGTACTTTGCTCGTGAACAACAACTTGAAACGGCAAGACACCAAGAAGAACACCCCCGACTTCAACCAACAGTCAAGTCATCACATATATCACTGTAACAATCTCATTTGTTTCGATACTTTTTGACTATTATAATCAAGTGTTGTTATAGACGATATGTATTATAGCATAACTTAAAAATCGGTTTCTAAAACCCTTGACTTTTATAATGAATGACTATTATATAGGGATATAGTTATAGAGATGTCTGACTTTATATATAAAGATCGAGGTGTAGTGCCTGCTCGACCACAATGCCAGCCAACAATATGTCTTGCAGTATAGTTTGCGTAATATTAACTTAAAGGTCGTTGTAAGAACCTATAAGCTTCAATTTCTGAATCCGCCTTTGACGACCAACTCATCAGTTCAACTGCACCAGCTACCAAGAGTTGACTTGCCCAATCCAGCATCAGACACTTGTCTAACTATTTTGATATGGCTTCGTTGTGGCGAAGGTATGGAACTTTTGTGATTTAAGAAAAGAGTTCTTAGGAAAAATCTTTAAACCACAACTTGACAAGCCAAGCAATTCTAATAAATGGGGCGCTACATATTGATATGATATGGCGTCTTCCTCCTCTGGGTTTCTGGTTCGTAAGTCGTCAGACACAATAAAGTATCTGTTGAGCTTCTCAACTGTATTGTGGTAAAAATGTATTTCACGTGTCTCTACTAAGAAAATAAATATGAACCTAACTCAACCGCGGAAGCTAACTCGTGGTATAAAACCATATAAGGAGACCACGCCCTATTCCATCAACTAATATTTTAGGATTTTCTAGCACACTCAAACATCTCTGAAAGACTTTGAGAAATCTTCATAAAATAGAAAAAAAATATGGTAGTGGAAAATATTTAATGAAATTGTAACTGAGTTTATCACAGTAATGTACATGTTTTGCTATCATATAAACAGCTCTCTTTATGACTACTCTACAATCCTTGCTTTCCCATTGCCCCATTTCAAAATATGCATATACAGCCACTATATAGGGATTTTTTTATTTCAAGATTCAACAAAACTATATTGAAGCTCCAAGAATTATTCCCTTTTGTTTACCTCCCTGTACAAATGACAGAATAAATAGTCCTTGCTTTGCTATATTCACTGGTATCTCTTCAGAGGGAGTTTCAGCCCGTCTTCAGTATCTGCTGCTACTTCACATTTTGCAACTTATTTTTTTTTTTTATCTCAGAAGACCATTTTATGATTGGGAATTCACTCGCAGTGCATAACTATGCTTGGCTTCTTGGATGGCCTTTTGGAGATCAGTAAACATTTTCAGAGAAGACTCAGAAAAGTTGTTTAACTGGCCAAGAAAAAAAGCCAAGCTTGTACGAAAACGATCAAAGCCAGTTATCCAGTCCTCAGGAGAATCATCTCTCAGTGGGGTAAGAGCTGGATCACTTCCATGAGGATGATGGTGTGTACCCTTCCCTTGGTTCTTCTCTTGCCGGGGTAGGAAGTGAGAGATTTCAGCGGCCAAGCCCTTCATAGCATCCGAAACTTCTTTAGTGGGTAAAGAATCAAACATCTCCAACCAGACATAACAGGTGGTATAAATAGGCGGGCCATAGTTTCTGAGTGGCGGAGGTTGCAACCTTCTTTTATTTCTCCTGGATGATTGCTGGCGGAGGGAGACACACTTTTCGAGCCACTTATTTATAGCATCCACGTATGCCTTCTGAGCAACAATCCACTTTGTAAAACTTGAAGATAGAGAACTCAATTGATTTTGAAGATGGATGGCAATCTGCCGACGAGTATCTGAGTGAATAAGGATCTTCATATTTCCAGGGGAATGAGCTATTGATATGATATGGAGCTGAAGCTTGTGGCTGTCGAGCATCATTTCCCACATCTTCCTCAATCTGTCATAGGGACAGGTTAGCACACGCACAAAAAAGTAAGAAAATAATTCCAATCATTAACCTTCAAAAGCCATCCTCTTTCAAAAATGAGCACACGTGTGAGAATGCTGTTTTTTTTTGTGTGTGGAGGGGGAGAGCTTTTGTCTCCTGACAAAAACTGGCGAAAAATTGCAAAAACAATTGTTTTGCTCAACCTATAAAGGTGGAGAGAACTTGATGGAGATTCTCCATATCTGTGAAACATGGAACTATCAAAGTGCATGTTTTCTTCTTTATAGGATGTGCAATGATATAACGAGTTTTTTTTCTGCATTGAGTACCTTGTATGGAGTGCATTTAAGTGAGTATCCCTATAGATTTACATGATAGTCAATGCTAAAATAGTGAGCGACATTAATGACGTACCCCTCGATCAACTCCTCCAGTTGAGGCTGAAGCTCCTTGTCTCTTATTTCCTCAATTTTCCTTGAGATGGAATTAATTCTATGAATTGCAACTCCAATTCTCGAGTGAAGATCCTTCACACCAGCACGTGTCTTGTCTATCCTCTGTGGACTTTCTACTTTAGATTCTAGTTGTCGCAGAAGCTTACGCTTAGCATCATAAACACTTCGGATCATCTCACAAGCCTGAAATCCAAAAGATATTTACATTCAGTTGTACGCCGGCAACTAAAGAATACGGGAGAAAGGACTAAACATTTACATAAGCAGCTCAAACACCATTATAAGAGAAGAAAATAGTATATAACCAGCAGATGCTAATAAACTGAAAGGTCTATTAATAAATTCTACAACTTTTCATAAAGAGTTTGATATAAAATTCAACCACAATCACCTTGCAAAATGTTAATCTTCACAACTGCAAGATTCCATTTTAAGATCGGATGTTATGCATTGATTTCTAGTCTGGGATCTCAGTATGTCTTAATTGATCAATATCAAATTTACAACACTATATATCTCAGACAATAACACGAGAAGAGAAAAGCATCCCATTTAAACTCTCAGTACTTCCAAAAGAACTATAATTAGAGCAAGTAAGAAACTTTGACGGAAGACTATGCCTTGGGTTTTGGAAGAAAAGAAGATATATGACCGTTGATACAAAGTCTATCACAATATCTTAACAGACCAAAGGAATGTAAACAAGGGAAGAATATTTACGGAATTGTTTCTTTTGACCAGTTACATCAAGAGATCAGTCAAGAGCTCTGAAAGAAAAATTAGAGTATCTTCTTGCAAATTTCATGCTTCATGGGATTAATAATGCACTCTCTAAGAAATTGACTTAATAGGTAACTTTGAAACTGAAATTTAGTTTGTCATTCAAAAAAGAATGCAGAAACATAATTAACATCAAGATTACTAGATTTCTTTTGGGGGAGGTGGAGGGAAGAGCATTTCCACTGGGATATTCTTTTATGAGTTACCTCATTAAACCCCTTATGGAACCTAGAGTTGATACTTTTTGCATACAAAATATCTGAGTAAAGAAACTAACATCAAAGAGGTAAATTTTTCATCCATAGGAATGTCATAGAACATCAAGACTTATGGGTTGTTTACATATAAGCTAACTAGCTCACATACATGTATCCCTATTACAGCTAGACAAATACATACATCCTCGATACATACATAAGCAATATCTTACCTTGAGTTCATCATATAGCTTCTTCTCCCATGCAAAAAGCCTATCTAATGTAGAGGCATGACTTCCTGAGACCATACAGAAGTTATCAAAGAGATTGTTCGTAACATCCTCAATATCATCTGCTGAGTTTACACCAAGCCGATTTGGAGATGAAGCATGAGATGACATGGTGCGATGCCATGTCAGGTACTTCACAGAATTTTGGGGAGGCTCTAAATAGAAAAATTAAGACGGCCGGATGAGCTTCATGGAGAAAAAAGCCAAAACAAAATGACAAAAAAAAAAAATTATAAGAAAACATGATGAACGGTACGTAAAAGTAATAAGTCATGCATAAGAGTATCTAACGTGAGTGAATCTGTGTATTTGGATATGTGCGTGGTCTCAAATTTACTAATAGATGCTAAGTGCGCATCTAATAAACAGGCATATGCATTAATGCAGCTTTATTGATATTTAGGAAGCCATAATGAATGTGGAGAGCAAGAATTTCGATCAAACGAACACGGGGAAAGTTAACTCAATAAAGTGTCCTAGATAAAGGGACAGCAAGAAAGGAGACCAGAAAACCTACTCAGCCAGGACCAAGGTTGTGATAGCACAGTAATCCCTCCTTCAACTTTTTAATATGAACGTGATGATATTAGAAATTAATGGTTCAGAAGATAGCATGTTTTCTATTTTAAAACGTTTACCTCATTTCCTCCTCCTCCAATAACCTTCCCCAAACACCAAATCACCCCCCCCCCCCCCCCAAAAAAAAAAAAACACTAGAAAAGAGGAAACAAAGAAGTGGCATATAGAAAAGAAAAAGACTTTAAAAAGCTTATCTAGAGTTTACTTATACATCATTGAAAGTTGAAAACCAAATCAGATCTAAATACTAATCAGATCCTCCTCAAGGAAAAAAGAACCTCCGTATATCTTGCTCGCTTCCCCTATCTCTGTATCATAAACTATAGAACATCTGGACCCAAGAGGGAAGTGGGATGAAAAGAACTGGAGAATGTGTTAAAACAAATTATTTATTAGACGTGTAGAATCTGAAAAAGTTACCATAGCTATCTCTACATTAAGAGGCCTACCTTCAGGAACCTGGCTTGGATCGTCCCCGCAAGAAAAACAAGATCTTATTAATATTCTGGTCATCGACCCACCTGCCACGGATAAATCTGTCAATGATCAATTAAAAAAGATGCAAAAAAAATAGTATCCAAAAGAGTTAAGAGAGCAAACACTTCACCCCCCAAATACTCACTTCTCTCTCTTGCCTAGCAATGTACATTAACTTGATTAAATAGATAGAGTTAAGGTTATCACTTTAATCTCAGGGTAACTGACCTATCTTCCCATATGTCTAAACCAATAAGACCAAATTTAAGGTACACGTGCAAGCAATTCAACTATTTAAATGCATGTATGTGCATTTTCTGTCTCGCATGAGAGAGAGAAAGAGAGGACATACTTTCTTTCCCTGGAAAAATTGGTCGGAAATGGAATTTGTTTGCCTCCAGCATACGCGGAACTTCTCTTCCTGATTCAGATGCTTTTACAAAGAGATACTCGATATCTTTTACACTCAAAAAGAAGTCCTTGGGTGCAATCTTATTCTCAATATCATTTTCTTTCACTGGTGTCTTCATGTCATTATCAACAGCAGGTCGTGAGGGTGCATCTCTTAGTGGGGACAAATCAGGTGACTTGCTTTTCTCCCCATTCAGAGACTTGGCTTCTGAAACTACCCTTCTCACAGAGGTTATGCCAGGTGAACCACTATTGCTAGCATGATCAGTTGTTCTATTGACATTTTCAAAACTTCGGACCAGCGTTTCTGCAGAAGGCTCATCAAATTCATCATCTGAGGCCTGTGATCCATCATCCCTTCCAGGTGAAGAATACCGTTCTTCTTCATCTTCTGATGCAGGAACTCTATCCTCATCACCGAGATGTCTGGTGTCGTTTCCATTCTCTGTTCTTCCATCTTGTGAAGTAAAATGATTATCAATAGAATGACCAAGACCAAAATAGTCCCAAGGTGAAGTTTCAGAAGGGAAAGGAGGGGTTTCAAATGGTGATGCTTCAGGCCTCTCTATGGAACGAGGCGTGGAGTTTTGAGGTGTACTTGAAGTAACTGAAACAGTAACCGGAACTGGAGGTTTTTCTTCAACTTTCCTAGAAAATGTACCCCTAAATTTCATGTGATTCACATGGTATCGACTTGAGGTTGGAGGTGAAGGAGATGGCAGGACATTCTCAGTTGCATCTACATGACGTGAGAATGGAGAAGAGAAGGAAAACTGGGAAAGAGACTTTTCAGTTAATGCAAGTGGCTCAGGTGTTGCACTAGTTGAAGTGTAGATTGAAGATTCAAATGGAGCTTCAGGTTCAACAAATTTCCTTAAAGCAGTTCCCGTAATTTTTAGAGTCTCGATATAAGCAATATGACTCGCTGCTAGATTACACCGGCCATCAAGAGCTTGCCTAACAAACTTCTTCCGTTCACGACAAAGCTGCAAGGCTTTATCTTCATCTAGTTTAGAGTTTGAAGCCCCCATCAAATCATTCCAGGGTTGAAAATTGTTTCACTTCCCAGAGTAGTTAGTCCGAGGTTTCGCGATACAGACCTGATTCAAAAACTCAGAAGATTATTCATTTGGTAAGAGAAAACGCATGAAAGCTCTAGGCAAATAGCATTTTCACACTTCATAACAAGATCAATGGCAAACATCATTCAAATCTCAACTAAATACATCTAATACTATAAGAGATACTCAAAACGGAAAATCTCATATCAATGCCGAAGTGGGGAAAAAGCTAAACATGGCTTATCATGCAGCTATTCAAAAGAAACCAGACATTTCAACTGAAATTTTGCAACCACTATTTCCGAGCAGTTAACTTCTATATCCAGTAAGCGATAACATTAGGGAATTAAAAAAAAATCAAACCACCAGTTTGGGTCACTTAATCCTGCTGAATCAGGCTTTACAAACATGTCAAATTCAGATGATTAAACATTTGAATCATCCGATGAATTTAACAAGAATTAAACTACTAAGATGATTAAACACCAGAAAACATAGAAATAGTGTAAAACTAACTAAATAAATAAATATTCAGTGCCCTACAACCGCAGATTCACCATCAAAGAAACCAAACCTAACTGAATTTGACACGAAATATCTATACATTAACGAACTAAAGAAGCACCCAAAACTTGCCTAAGAAAACCAGAGCAGTTAATACTTAGTAATAAGATTACCAAAAAAGGATCAATTATTCTCCAAAAGCAAGAACATATCAAAAGGTAAAGAATCGATCTGACAAAAAAAAAAAAAAAAAAAAGGGGGAGAAGAGGCAACTAAGAATCCAATCTTTAAAATTCACAGATTTTTGAAACTTCAACAACTGCTTAACAGAATTCAATTCAATCCCAACCAAATACCACCCCACCCCACCCCAAAAAAAAAAAGGAAGAAGCAACTAAAAATCTTATCTTTAAAAGTCACAGGTTCTGAAACTTCATAACTGCTTAACAGAAGTAAATTTAACCCCAACCAAATATTACCAAAAACCAATTAATCAATCACAACAAAGAAACATAACTTTATAATGAAATTAATAAATTCAAAGTAAGATCAATACTTCACAACATCAAAAGGAAAAGCTCAAAACTTGATAAGGAATTTGGAGCTATAAGAACACCCCAAAAGGACAACTAAAAAATTAAAAGAAAAAGATCAAATTAATCACCAAACGGCCAAAAGGGATCAGTAGTCTCCAAATTAAGAAAACTGGACTTCCAAAATAAGACACTACTTCACAACAATTGAATATAATTCAATTCAACCCCAAATCAATTAACACAAAACCCCACTAAACCATATCAATCAACAACTAAAAAAGCTCAAAACTTGATAACGAATTTGAAGCCAATAAAGAACACCCAAAAAGGAAGACCAAAAAAAAGATCAAATTTTATCACCAAAAGGCCAAAAGGGATCAGTAATCTCCAAATTAAAAAACTAGACTGTCAAAGTAAGATCAGACTTCACAACAACTTAACAGAATTCAGTTCAACCCCAAATCAAATATCACAACAAAAAAAAACCCCACTAAGCCATCACCACAACTAAAAAAAACTCAAAACTTGATAAAAATTTTGAGGCTATAAAGAACACACAAAATGGAAAAACAGAAAAAAAGATCAGATTTTTATCACCAAAAGGCCAAAAGGGGTTGTGGGTCTTAGTGTAAGGATATTACCTGTAAGAGTCAACAATTAAATTTGATGAAATCTTGTGGAATTCAGGGAAGAAAGATGATCCCAGTTGACAGAAATAGAAGGAATTGGATGGAAACTGTGAAAGGAAGAAATAAAAGAGGAAATCTTTAGAGATGTGTGAAGTGTGTAGGCAGTGTCAGAATCCGGGGGTGGCCGGTTGGGGTGGGGGGGGGGGGATACTTTACATTACATCCATGCAGAGAATAAAGAAAAGGGGTTGAATCGGTTCTCTAAATTTGCATATTTCTGTAAAGCAAAAGAAATCAGACAAATAGGAAGTGTCTTTCTGTAATGTGTGTGCTGAGCTGTAGTGTCCACCTTTTTCTAAGTAATAATTTAAGCATATGTACTTTTGGTCCTAAATTAAAATATAAACTATATGTTAATGATTATTTAATTTTCTTTTAATGGAAAGTGCACTTTTAGGATGTAAGCTGACTTCTAATAGTGACTTTTTATTTTTTGCGCTTCGCAAATTACTAAGTACTTATTTTTGTTAATTAATGTAATTATTAGTTACAGAAATGGAGTTACTTGATAAAAATGATTTATTCTATAGTGTATTCGGCTTAAATCAGGATTAGTAGAGTTCAGATTATTGAATAGTTAAACAAAAAATATATATTCCGAGTTAATATAATTACGATAGTTTTCAACATCTTTGTATCAAAGACGACGACGACGACGACAACAACAAACTCTGAGAAATTTTACATGTGAGATCGGAGGAGGACAATATATACGCGCACCTTGTCCTTACCTTAGAAGGTAGAGAGATGTTTCCGATAGACCTCTTTAAATCAAAGAATTTGCAGAATGACTGATAAATGCATTAGACTTGACGGTTTCGCATCAAATTACAATTTTAGAAGTAAATTTAGTCAAGTTATGTAATCTTTGTAGGGTAGCTAATGTAATCCAGTTTAATTCAGATTACTACAAATTAACGCTAGTTATGACATTAAATCAGTGATGGAAAAAGCACAACTTGAATTTTCTTCTTTTTGTTTTTGAGTCTTTCTACGTTATTTCATTTTTCTACTTCTTGTTAGTAGAAGTAATTATAATGCGTTAGTTGTACGCAATTGATTAGAGTAAATGATGTGTAAAATTTCCTTCTGACTTGAGTAATCGCAATTAGATTCCAAAAATAGTGATGCTAATACGACAATTTTAGGAAGTTTGGAGTTGTAGCGAAGTCAGAAATATTTTTAACGATGTTCAAACTTGAAAGAATTAAAAGAAAATTCCTGACAAAAAGTGTTCAATATATATTTTATACATCTAAAATCAGTATTTTACTTATATACATAATATAATTTTTCGTAATATTTCGATGAACCCTTTGTAAAAGGTGGCTTCGCCTCTGATTGCAAGAAACTACCACTTTAGAGGAAGAACCAAATTAAAGTAAATTGGATAATTTCCTATAGAGTCCTAGGAAAACTTAATTAGTCCTCCCAAATCTAAATAATTATATGCTTATTAATTCTCTCAATATCTCTATTTACATGCATGCTCCAAATTGCTTTTCTCACAAAATATGTATACAAAATATGATCTGTCCTCAATACGCGTGATTATCTCCTGTAACGTTCTACGATAGGTTAATTTGGAGAGAATTTTATTAGTCATTTATCGTTCAATTTATGTAAAAGACACATGCTATGCTCTTATTACTGTGATGCATTATTAAAAAAAAAATTATAATATGGAATACGATAATAATTTTAGCTTAATATGGTTAAATTATGTACCTTCTCTAGATTCCAACAATCCCATCTTTAGCACACAGGGAAGTGATGTTAGGCATTATTTGAAAATACACACTGAAAATTTGCTAAAAAAAAGAAGAAGTGAGGTTAGGCCAAACTGCTACACTTTTAGTACATTATTCACCATATATGTTGTTAGTTTAGTGATTAATTATGCGGCGTTTGAGTTAAATTATGTTGTTTTATGTATGGGAGTATCGGGAGATAAAGATGAGTGCAGATTGCACAAAAAGGGGACAAAAATTCAAGACAGAGCACAAACATGCCAAGTTCCCAAACCGTGCTACAGACCAGACTTCGCAAGGTTTATTGTCAGCTTGACCGCGTTACAGACCAAGCTTCGCGAGGTCTATAGCCACCTTGACCGCGCTACAGACCAGACTTCGCGAGGTTTATAGCCACGTTGACTGCGCTATAAACCTAGCTTCACGAGGTCTATAGCCCGGTAATTAAAAGTCGTGGGTTAAAAGTTGGGATTCCTACCTTCTCCTTCCCGCTCCGCTAAATAACTTGGCCCAGGATTTATCCCCGAAATTAGGTTCTAAAGGCACCATTCCCTATGAGAAATTACGACTTGAGTATCTTCCGGAGATAGGTCAACAATTGTTGGCTTATCCGAAACAAGATAATCGTCTCTTAGGTGGCGTTATGCTGAAGGCACAAGAGATTTATTGGAATCTGTACAAAATAGACATCGTTGATACAATAACGTTGTCATCGCTAGCTCTATCAATCTTTTGTATGCAGTATTACGACCCAAAGAATTGGCCCATCCATATACCAACTCGAAACCAAGAACGGGTCCAACCGGGATTGGACTCAAGAACTCCAACTCTAGCCTATAAAACTTCCTAAACATGTCTACGAAGGAGGATGAGCAATTCGACCTAAAGGAGGATGTTTTTAGAGATGGGGTTCGACCCAAAAAGGCAAGAACACGCTAGGAGCAAGACGGGGAATTCTTCTACGAGTTTTTCACTCCCTTCTTCCTATTTTTATTATTGGTTATGAATTCTAGTATTGTAGTCTTGCACACTATTATGAATAGCTAATTTGTTATCTAGAGTTTTGATGGAACCTTTTGTATGATAAATTTTTGTGATATATTTATGTAATCGAGCCGTTGGATTTATCTACTTGCCCAACTACGCGTTTATTGTTGTTGATTGAATTGCCATCAGTTGGATGTCCCTGTTTAGTATGTATATTGCTCGAGAGAGAGTACACATTTAGGTAGTTGTTGAACAACATCACTCTTAACGTATGCGAGAGATCAATACGGAGGGTTTAAAGGCGAGATTAGAGATAACGAAACCTTGGTGCGATCGTAGTGAACGGTGAATTAGTGCCAGCTAGCGTAATTCGAGAGAATGCATCTAGTAAATTGTGGTAGTTGCTCGAGACAGAGCTACGACACCTAAATTTTCACGATTGGTAGAGAATACTTAGGTGAAATTATAGAAGACGTAGCGGGAAGGATTCCCACAATTGGAGAAATCATAACTCTAGACCTCCTTAATCTTTTCACCAACTCTTAATATCTTTATTTGTTAATCTACTACTTTAATTTGTTATTTAATTAGATATAATAATCTTAATATTTATAATTTAGGAATTGTTCAAACTTGTCTTTTTTAGTGATAGTGAATAGTTGTAGCTAAATCTTAGCTCTCTATGAGATTCGATTCCGGACTTTTAAACCGAACTATATTGCAGTGATCGCTTATCTTTTCTTGGACTAGAGTTGAACGTGATCAGAAATCATTGTTTATTATTCTTATACCTTTTAGGATCAATATAATGGAAGAACGTAAAATAAAACAAATTTAAAAAATTTAAGTCAAATAATGAAATGATGATAGATTGAACACCATAATTCAAGATACGATTTTTCTTTGCTTTTTCGTTTCATCAATTATTTCATATTCAGCCTACGAATCATTGTAATTAGCTGTGCTGTCAAAATTAAAGGAAATTATTCATAGTAAAAGACAAAAATGAATATATAGTTAATAGTTAAACTTGGGATAGGCACTTCTGCTAGCAATAAATAAATTCTGTAATATGACATGTAGGAGATTTGTCATTGGTCCAATGGTCACCATTTCATGTGCTAGTTCTTTATGTAAGGTAATGTGGGCAAGATCCAATTGTTACTTATTTTGACCTTAGAAACTTATTTAATCAATATTTTGTCATCATAGTGTCGGTCAATATTATTGAGTTAATTAATAACTCAATAGTCTTTGTTGCCTCGTGTGACGAGGTTTGAACCGTAAAAATATTTATATTAAAATAAATTGTCTATATTATATCCCTTTGAATACGTCTTTTTTTCGAATCCTGCATAAACACAAAATACTTAATCTTATATAATACACTCTTCTTATTAGAACTCAATGAAGTTAAGCTTGAAAACAACAAATATGAAATTATAAACAAAGAGTAGGGCAACTTTTTGTGTTCTTTTTGCATGATCCATGTCAAAAAGTGTTGATTTTAGATACTAGAATAATATTCAGAAAAAAAGAAAGAAGAAGAGGCTGATGAACGACCAATGGGGAAGACTTATGCTGAAAGGAACTGGTGGAGTTAATTATTTTGAAAAAAAAAAAAGAACAAGAAAAAGGAAGGAAAATGCATAAAGTAGCTGCAGAAAGTGATTTTATATTTATTCTAAAGTTAAACTAGAGGAATTCAGTGATAGCTTAGCATGCACCACAACTTTTCAGATCTATCAAAAGTAACCCTTTCTTTTCTACTTTTTGATGTCAGCTACTCAGCTTGCCTTTTTCTCGAGTGATTTTATGATCAGCCTCCCACAATTAACATTAATTGTATGAGTCTTCATTTTATCTCACACATTTGTGGATCCATATCTTACATATTTGGATTTATAAAATTTCGGGATTACAAAATTGTGAGATAAAAAAGAGACCTCACACAACTGACATTAGTTGTGTGAGGCACAAAATAATTTTTTTTCTTTTTTTCCATGATATAATCTCACATATCACTGTTAAAAACTTTTGAGTTTAGATATTTAAGGCTGAAGGAACACGTTAATCTAAACACATTAGATAGCGCGTAAATCATAAAACGAGAACTTATTTGTTCGCATAGCGTAAGCGGAAAGAACGGATGAACCGCGATTGAAATCACTGGTCGGCGGTGGTTTTCAAGGTGTGTTGGACCAACTTCCAATTCCACAGTCTAAACCCTTATTTTGGATTGAGAGAGATAGCCTGTCAAAAATACTGCTCAGAGTATCTTTTGATGCACATTTATGTGTACTTATATAGGGAATATTAATGTTAACTAAAAATTTTATTGGGCCTTAGAGCACCCCTTATGGATGGACCCAATATTTCCAACATCTCCCACTCACACGTAATGGGAGTGCTCATCTAGTCTGAGAAACATATTCTTAACTCATCTCCTCAATCATTCATACAGGGAAGTAGACCGTGCGACCAACATAATGTGAGAGCTAAGTGCTATACATCTGTTAGGAGTATATAGCCTCTCGTCAAGTGCAAATCTGCAAGTAGATCATAAAGTATGCAGTACACTAGATCATATGAAATCACATTTGATATAATCTCAAAATCTCATATATCATTCTTTCTTGTATTCACAATCATAACTCATAAGTTATAATTGGTGCACCCGTGAATACAAATAAATTATGAGATTGCATCAATGATCTTCCTCTTCTCACGATCTCCTTAACATTAGTTTGACTGCTTTTCTAGATATGCTTCGCTAGACCGAATCTGTGTACATAGTCTTTTGAAAACACACTAAGATAGCTAACATCACACTAAGTCTCAAGTATCTGATTGGAGTCTCTGAAGGTACAAGATCTTGAGTCATCATAAAAGCTCTGGGTGTCACACAACAATAAGTTGAGAATGGACTTATGTTAACCCAAGTGGTCGACATTAGCACACATGGTATGAAACATGTGCTACAATATTTTCTCCCCCTTTCCCAAGGTGCGTATGTCTTTATCTCATAAAGAATGTTGTACAGATGATATTTAGACACCATAAGTATCTAAATTTGAGTTCCTTGATCTACAAAGTCATATTTAACTCACATATGGCTCACAAAGTAGACTAAGTGAACGTTTTCACCCTAATGACCTTATGTTATTGTTTAAGCGACATTCTGATTCTCTCAAATTATTCTTGTGATAATTTTATTTAAAATCATGTCTCATCTCCTCACATCACTAAGATTAGGAGGCAGTGTCTGTGTGAGAAGGCCAACCTCTTGTCTACCCGACATACTTATCAAAAAAATAAATAAAGCACATAACATTCAGAATTAATGTATGTATGTAAATCAACTTTATTGATAATCAAAGAACATTAATTTTGTGAACATGGAAAAATAAATAACAAAATAAAGTATCTCAGAGTCTACGCCAGTCTTGAGACCTAGAGTGTCTCACAAATGCATCTCTAGACAAAGACTTGGTCAATGGATCTGCTAACATATCTTTTGTAGATACATACTTCACATTCACTACCTTGTGTCTAACAATGTCTCTTGCATAGTTATACTTGATATCTATTGTGAATACCTAATTTTTGCACGCTTTTAATACTAGTATTTGGATGATTTTTAATTGTTTG